>NW_026505399.1:0-17514 GCF_026875155.1 Cherax quadricarinatus
CCCCGCCTTTTCACTGATCGCTACTAGGTCCCTCTAAACCCCCCCCCTGCTTATGGCTCCTGCCTCCATTAGATTCCCAGCTATTCCACTTACTGACAATCTCTATACTACACTACTATACTACAATAATAATAAAATAAAAATAATAATATTTTATCACAACAAATGCACTAAAAAGGTATAAGCCTAGGGACATTAATAACATCTACTAATAGAAAGCCGCTTGTTAGCAGAACTTTTCGAGCAAATTAAGTCACTTTTGTCCCAGGATGGGGACCCACACCACCCATAAACCCGGGGTACCCATTTTACTGATGGTAATATAGAAACCCGGGTTAAGGAAACAAAACCCAATGTTTCCCCCCTTCCTGGAATAAAAACCCGGGCCCCTCACCATGTTAAGCGAGAGTTTTGACCACCAAAGGTTGTTTTCGGTACTGATGGTTGTTTGGGAACCGTTGGTGTGAATGTGTTCAGGGACCGTTGTGTGAGTGTGGTTCAGGTGACCGTGTTGGATGTGTTTTTCAGGTGCCCGTGTGTGTGATGTGGTTTTAGGTACCGTGTGTGTGGTGTGGTTCAGGTAACCGTGTGTTATTGTTCAGTGCCCGTGTGTGTGAGTGTGTTTTTCAGTGACCGTGGGTGAGTTGTGTTCATGACCGTGTTTTGAGTGTTGTTAGGTACCGTGTGTGTGAGGGTGTTCAGGGACCGGTGTTTTTAGTGGTTTTTCGTGACCGGTGTGTGAGTGGAGTTCAGGGGCTGTAGGGTACTGTGTGTTCAGTGACCGGTTGAGTGTGTTTCGGGTGACCGTGTGTGGATGTGTGTTCGGGGACCGTGTGGTGGTGGTGGTTCATGCCTGTGTGTGGTGGGGTTCAGGTGCTGTAGTGGACTTGTGTTCGGGTGACCGTGTGTGGAGGGGTTCAGGTGACCGGGTGTGTGTGTTTTGGGTGTGTTTAGGGACCGTGTGTGTGAGTGTTTCAGGTGGCTGTGGGTGTGATTTGGTGTCGGGTAAACCCGGTTGGGTGTGTGTTCGGGGGCTGGGGTGGGGTTTGTGCAGTGACCGTGGGGGGGAGTGTTCAGGGCCCGTTTTTGGTGATTGGTTCAGGTGCCGGGATGTGTTGTGTGTTCGGGGACCGTTGTGTGAGTGTGTGTTCGGGGACCGGTGTGTTGTGGTGTGTTCGGGGCCCGGCGTGGGGTGTTTTCAGGTGACCTTTGGTTTTTGTGTTTTCATGACCGTGTTGTGAGTGTGGTTCGGGTACCTTTTTGGGGGAGTTTTTTTCAGGTGCCCGTGTGTTGTGTGTGTGTGCTTCAGGTGACCGTGGTGGTGTTGTGTTCGGGTGACCTTTGGTTGTGATTTGTGTTCGGGTACCATTTTGTGAGTGTGTTTCAGGTACCGTGTGTGTGTGTTTCAGTACCGGTGGGGAGGTGTGTTCGGGTGACCGTGGGTGAGTGTTTTTCGGGTGGCTGTGGGTGTGTGTGTGTTCGGTCCCGTGTGTGGTTTTTGTGTACTCCCTATTGTACTCACCTAGTTGAGGTTGCGGGGGTTCGAGTCCACTCCGGGCCCCCTCTTCACTGATCGCCTAGGTCACTCTCCCTGGCCGGATTTTAAATCATCCCTCTGTTTAAAAGATTAGATCCTCTCCACACATCGCTTCCCAAACTATTCCACTTAGACACTCTGTGGCGAAAAATATTTCCCAAACATCCCTGTGTTTCCGGGGCTTCAGTTTCCCAAACTGTGTCCCCCCTTTTTACTTGTCCAATCTTGGAACATCCTGTCTTTGTCCACCTTTGTCAATTCCCTCGTATTTTTTTATGTCGTTCATTCCCCCCTATCCCCTTCCCCCGGCGCAGTTTTTTCCCCTTTAACCCCTCCCGTAGACATACCTCTTTTCTTGGGGCTAGCTTGTTTCAAACCTTTTCACTTTCCTAGTTTCTCACGGCTTGGGAGGTGTGGTTCCAAACTGGTGCCCCATACTCCCAAAATGGGCCTAACATACACGGGGTACAGGGGCCGAATTATTCCTTATTTAAAATGTCGGAAGCTGTTTTAGGTTTGCTAGGGGGCCCCTATGCTGCAGAGTTATTTTGGTTTATGTGCGCTTCAGGGATGTGCCTGGGTTAACCACCCCAAACTTTTTCCTTGAGTGAGTTTGTAGTCTCTGACCCCCAATTTAAATCCGTCTGCGGCCTTCTTTGCCCTTCCCCAATCTTTTATGACTTTGCACTTGGTGGAATTTAACTCCAGAGCCAATTTCGGGCCAGGGTTTCACCTGTCCAATCCCCTTTTTAGTTTTGCCTGGCCTTCGATCGAGGAATTCTTTTCATCAAATTTACGTCTCGCAAACAGGGACACCTCAAGCATTCCTTTTCCCTCATGTCGTTCACAAATACCAGAAACAGCACTGGTCCTAGGCTGACCCCTGCGGGGCCCCGCTGGTCACAGGTCCCCCTCTGACACCGTGTGTGTGTGTTCAGTACCCCCTTGTGGTGTGTGTGTACAGGTGACCTGTGGTGAGTGTTGTTTCAGGGGACCGTGTGTGTGTGTGTGTTTTCAGGGGACCGTGGTGTGTGAGGGTGTTGGGTTTAGGTGACCGTGTGGTGAGTGTGTGTTCAGGTGACCCTGTTGGGTTCGGGGGGGGGCCCTTTTGGGTGTGTTTCAGGTGCCTGTGGTGAGTGTGTGTTCAGGTGCGTGGGGGGTGAGGTGTGTTTTTGGGGACCGTGTGTGTGTGTGTGTTGTGTTTGTATGTTGGGGTGTGTGGTGTGTTTGGTGTTGGTGGTTTTGTATTTTGGTGTGTTATTGTGGTGTGTGTATGTTGTGTGTGTGTGTGTGTTTGTTTTATGTGTGTGTTTTGTGGATGTGTGTGTGCGTGTGTGTGTGTGTTCATGTGTGTGTGGTGTGTGTTTGTGTGTGTGTGTATGTGTGTGTGTGTAGGTTGTCGTGTTGGGGTTTTTGTGTTGTGTACCCCTATTTGACTCAACCCATTTTTGGTTCCAGGGGTCGAGTCCTAGCTCCCGGCCCCGCCCCTTCACCGTTGCTACACCCCTCTCTCTCCCCGCTCCATGAGCTTTATCAAACCTCGTCTTAAAACTTTTAGGTTCCTGCCTCCACATTTATTTTCAGGGTATTCCCCCTGCCCCTTTCAACTCTAACGAAAAATACTTCCTACTATCTCCTGACTCATTTTGTGTCTTCAAATTTTCCTTGTGGCCTCTTGTTTTTGTGTCCCCCCCCCTGAACACCTGTCCTTTTCCACCTTGTCTATTCCCCCAGTATTTTATATTCGTTTTCATGTCTCCCCTGCCCCCCGGGCCCCCATGCGTCGGCCGATTTCCCTTAATCTTCTTATAGGGAATTTTCCCCTTAGCTCTGTGTGTGTGTGTTGTTGTGTGTTTGGGGTGTGGGGTGTGTGTGTGTTATGGGTGTGGTTTTTGGTAGTGTGTTGCTGTGTGTGGGTTTTATGTGTGCGTGGTGTGTGTGTGTGTTTTTATGTATGTGTTGCGTATTTTGTTGTGTATGTGTGTGGTGTGTTTAGGTGACCGGGTGTGTGGGGGTGGGTTCAGTGACCGTGTAGTTGGGGTGTTTGTGTTGTGGTCTTTGGGGTCTGTGGTTCAGGTGACCGTGTGTGTGTGTGTGTGTTTATTTTCCGTGTTGTGAGGGGTTGTTGGTGGTTTTGGTTGGTTGGTGTGTGGGTAGGGGACCCTGTGTGTGTGTTGTGTGTTTTTGGGGACCGTGGGTGTGTGTGGGTCAGGTGACCCGTGTGTGTGTGTGTGTGTGGTGTGTTGTTTAGGGACCGTGTTGTGTGTGTGTTCAGGTGACCGTGGTTGTGTGTGGTGTGGGGTTGGTGGGGTGTGTGTGGGGTGCTCAGGTGACCGTGTTTGTGTGGAGTGGTGTTGGGGTGTGTTTTTTAGGGGGCCGTGTGTATGTGTATGTGCTCAGGGGACCGTGTGTGTGTGGTTTTTGATTGGTTGGTGTGTGTGTGTGTTTGTGGTGAGGTGTTGTGTGTGTGTTCAGGGGACCGGTTTTGAGTTGGGTGTGTGTGTTTGTGTGTGTGTTGGGGGTGTGGTGTGGTGGTGTGTGGGTGTGTGTGTGTAAGTGTTTTTTCAGGGGACCGGGGGGTGAGTGTGTGTGTGTGGTGTTTCAGGTGACCGGGTTTTTGTAAGTGTGTGTGTTTCAGGTGACCGGTGTGTAATGTGTTTCAGGTCCGTGTGTGTGAATGTGAGTTGTGTTTTAGGTGACTGGTGAGTGGTGTGGTGTTTTTTCAAGGGGACCGTGTGTGTAGGTGTGGTGTGGTGGTTTTCGGGGACCGGGGTTGTGATGTGTGTGTGTGTTCAGGTGACCGTGTGGTGTGTGGTTTTGGTTCAGGTGACCTTGTATGATGTGTGTGTGTTCAGGGGCCGTGTGTATAAGTGTTTGTGTTCAGGTGACCGTGGTGTGTTTGTTCAGGTACCGGTTTTGTGAGGTTTTGTGTGTTCAGGGACCGGTTGTTGAGTGTGTGTGTGTGTTCAGGTGACCGGGGGTTTTGGGGGTTGCGTGTTCGGGGACCGTGTGTGTGAGTGTTGTGTGTGTTCAGGTGACCGTGTGCGGAGTGGGGTTTGGGGTGTGTTCAGGGGGACAGTGTGTGGGGTGTGTTTTGTGTTGTGTGTTTGTGTGTGTGTGTTGTGTGTGTGTGGTGGTTCAGGTGCCTGTGTGTGTGTGTGTGTGTGTTCAATGACCGTGTGTGTAATGTGTGTTCGGTGACCGTGTTGTTGTGTTGGTGTGTGTGTGTGTGTTTGGTGACCGTGGTGTTGTGGTTGTTCAAGGACCCTGTGTGTAAAACGGTGTTCAGGGACCTGTTTGGGAAGTGGGGTTCGGTGACGTGTGTGAATTGTTTCAGGTGACCCTGGTGTAAGTGTGTGTTCAGGAGACCGTGTGGTAAGTGTGTTTAGTGACCGTGTGTGTAAAGGGGTGTTCAGGTGACCCTGTGTGTAATTGGGGGTTTAGGTGACCGTGTGTGTAAGTGTGTTTTAATGAAACCCTGGTGTAAGTGTGGTTATGACCTGTAATGTTGTTCAGGGACCGTGTGTGAATTGTGTTCGGTGACCCTGGGTGATGTGTTTTTTCAGGTGACCGTGGGTGTGTGTGTGTGTGGGTGTGTTCAGTACCCTGTGTGAAGTGTGGTTCAGGGACCCGGTTTTTGGATGTGTTGGGGTGTTTACGTGACCGGTGTGAATGGTTTTTTCAGGGGACCGTGTGTGTGAGTGTGGTTTTTTTCAGGACCGTGGTTGTTAAGTGTGTTTCAGGGGACCCCGGGTTGAAGTGTGTGTTCATGACCGTGAGTGTAAGTGGTGTTCGGTGACCGTGTGTGGAGTGTTGTGTGTGTTTTTAGGTGACCGTCTGGAAGTGTGTTCAGGGGACCGTGAGTGAATTGTGTTCAGTGACCGGTGTGTGATGTGTGTGGTGTTCCCGGTGACCGTGTTGTAATGTGTTTCAGGAACCGTTGTGAAGTGTGTGTTCAGGTGACCCTGTGTGGATGTTTTTTGGTGTTCGGTGACGTGAGTGTAAGTGTTTTCAGGTGCCGTGATGTAGGTGTGTTCAGGTGACCCTGTGTTAAGGTGTGTTCAGGTGACCGGTGTGTAAGTGTGGGGTTTTAGAGACCTCTGTGAAGGGGTTTTGTTAGGTACCGGTGGTTTTAATGTGTGTTCAGGGGCCGTGAGTTAAGGGGGTTTCAATACCGGAGTGTAAGTGTGTTCAGTGACCTGGTGTAATTGTTTCAGGGGACCCTGGTTAAGTGTGTTTCAAATGACCGTGTGTGAAGTGGTGTTTAGGGACCGTTTTAAGTTGTTTAGGTGACCGGAGGTGTGTGTTCAGGGGACCTGAGTGTAAGTGTGTGTTCAGGGGACCCGGGGTTTTAAGTGGTGTTTCAGGGGGAAACCCTGTGTGTAAATGTGGTTCAGGTACCGTGAGTGTAAGGTTTTGTTCGGTGACCGTGGTGTAAATTGTGTTCAGGTGACCGTGATGAAATGTGGTTTAAAGACCGGAGTAAGTTGTGTTTAGGGGACCCGGGGTGTAATGTGTGTTCAGGGGGACCGTGTGTGTAAGTGTGTGTTTCAAATGACCGTGTGTGTAAGTGTGTGTTTAGGTGCCCTGTGTTAAGTGTGTGTTCGGTTTCCCTGATGTGTGTGTTTAGGGGACCGTGGGTAAGTGTGGTTTTAGGGGACCGGTGTGTAAGTGTGTGTTCAGGGGAAACCCTGTGTGTAAGTGTGTGTTCAGTGACCGTGAGTGTAAGTGTGTGTTTAGGTGACCGTGGTGTGTGTTTCAGGTGACCGTTTGTGTAAGTGTTGTTTAGGGGACCGTGAGTGAAGTGTGGTTTTATGACCTGGGTAAGGGTTTTCAGGGACCGGGGAGTGTAAATGGTTTCAGGGACCGGAGTGTAATTGTGTTCAGGGACCGTGATTAATGGTTTTTTCAGTGACCCTGATGTAAGTTGTGTTCAGGTGACCCCTTTAGTGAAGTGTGTTTCAGGTGACCGTAGTGTAATGTGTGTTCAGGTGACCCCTGAGTGTAAGTGAGTGTTCAGGGACCGGATGTAAGTGGTGTTCAAATGACCCGGAGTGTAAGTGTGTGTTCAGGGGACCGTGTGTGTAAGTTGTTTCAGGGCCTTGTGTAAGTGTGTGTTCAGGGGACCGTGTGTGTAAGTGTGTGTTCAGTGACCCTGAGTGAAAATGTTGGGGTTTGGTACCCTGGGGTTAAGTGTGTTTCAGGTGCGGGGGTAATGTCGTTAGGGGACCCTGGTTTTAAGGTGTTTCAGGGGACCGTGTGTGTAAGTGGTGTTTTAGGGGCCGGTGGAAGTTGTGTTCATGACGTTGTGTAAGGTGGTTCAGGTGACCGGGTTTTGTAGTGTGTGTTCAGGTGACCGTGTTGTAAGTGTGTGTTCAGGTGACCGGTGTGAAAATGTTGTTCAGGGGGAAACCCTGTGGTTTAAATGTTGTTCAGGTGACCGTGAGTAAGTGGGTTTCAGGGGACCGTGGGTAATGGTTTCAGGTACCGTGTGTGTAAGTGTTGTTCAGGGGACCGTGTGTGTAAGTGTGTTTTCAGGTGACCGTGTGTGTAAAAGTGTTCAGGTACCGTGTGTTAAGTGTGTGTTAGTGACCGGTGTGTAAATGTGTGTTTTAGGTACCGGGGGTGTAATGGTGTTTATGACCGGTGTTAAGTGTGTTTCAGGTGACCGGGTTAAGTGGGTTCAGGTGACCGCATGTTAGTGTGGTTCAGGGGACCGTGTGTGTAAGTGTGTGTTTTAGGTGCCGTTTGGTAAGTGTGTGTTCAGGTACCTGATGTAAGTGTTTTTCAGGCGACCGTGGGGTTTAAATTTGTTTCAGGTGACCGGATGTAAGTGTGTGTTTAGGTGACCTGATGTAAGGTGGGGTTCAAAGTGACCGGGGTGTAATGTGTGTTAGGGGACCGTGAGTGTAAGTGTGTTTCATGACCGTGATGTAAGTGTGTGTTTAGGTGACCGTAGTTAAATGTGTGTTCAGTACCGTGGGGAAAAAGGGGTGTTCAGGTGACCGGGTGTAATGTGGTTCAGGTGACCGTGAGTGTAAGTGTGTGTTCAGTGACCGTGAGTTAAGTGTGGTTCAGGTGACCGTGATGTAAGTTGTGTTTTAGGGACCGGTGTGTAAGTGGGTTCAGGTGACCGGATTAAAATTTTAGGTGACCGTGTGTGTAAGTGTGGTTCAGGGGGACGTGGTGTAAGTGTTCAGGGGACCGGTGTTAAGTGTGTGTTGGTACCGGGTTAGTGAAGTGGTGTTTAGGTGACCCTGAGTGTAAGTGTGTGTCAGTGCCGGAGTGAAATGTTCGGGACCGTGAGTGTAAGTGTGTTTCAGGGGGACCGTGGGGTGTAATTGTTTCAGGTCCGGGTGAAGTGTGTGTTCAGGTGACCGTTTGTAAGTTGTTTCAGGGACCCTAGTGGGTTTAATGTGGTTCATGACCGTGAGTGTAAGTTGGTTTTAGGTGACCGTGAGTGTAATGGTGTTCAGGGGACCGTGTGTTAGTGTTTTTCTACCGTGAGTGTAAATGTGGTTCAGGTACCGTGTTGTAAGTGGTGTTCAGGTGACCGTGATGTAAGTGTGTTCAGGGGACCGGTGTGTAAGTGGTGTTCAGGTGACCGTGAGGTAATGTGATGATTTCACAAAACACCCAGACGTTCTTTTCATTTATCACGGGGTTTTGTTTTCATGTTCGATAAATTTACGGCGCGGGGTTAGTTTTTAAAAACCCGTTAACTTGATCGACGGTTCGGTGGTGGTAGTGGGGTAGTGTTGTTGTTTTTGTTGTTGTTTTTGTTGTTGTTGTTGTTGTTGTTGTTGTTGTTGTTGTTGTTGTTGTTGTTGTTGTTGTTGTTGTTGTTGTTATTGTTGTTGTTGTTGTGGGTGGTGGTGGGTTATTGTTGGTTGTGGTGGTAGTGTTGTTGTTGTTGTTGTGTTGTTGTGTTGTTGTGTGTGTGTGTTGTTGTGGTGGTGGTGGTGGTGGTGGTGGTGGTGTTAGTGATGGTGACGGTGATGGTGAGAGTGGTAGTGGGGTTAGTGGTGTTGGTGAAGGTGGTGATATTGGTGGTGGTGGTGGTGGTGGTAGTGGTGTTGGTGGTGGTGACGGTGGTGGTGAGAGTGGTAGTGGGGTTAGTGGTGTTGGTGAAGGTGGTGGTATTGGTGTTGGTGGTGGTAGTGGTGTTGGTGGTGGTGTTGGTGGTGTGTGTGTGGTGTTGGTTGTGGTGGTAGTGGTGTTGGTGACGGTGGTGGTGGGAGTGGTAGTGGTGTTAGTGGTGTTTGGGGAGGTGGTGGTATTGGTGGTGGTGTTGGTGGTGGTAGTGGTGTTTGTGGTGGTGTTGGTGTGGTGTGTTGGTCGTTTGGTGTTGGTGATGGTGGTAGTGGTGTTAGTGTTGGTGACGGTGGTGGTGGGAGTGGTAGTGGGGTTAGTGGTGTTGGTGAAGGTGGTGGTATTGGTGGTGGTGTTGGTGGTGGTAGTGGTGTTGGTGGTGGTGGTGTGGTAGTGGTACTGATGGTGGTAATGGTGTTGGTGGTGATGGTGGTGGTCGTGATGATGTGTATGCATTATGGTGGTGAAGGTTTCACACACATACACATAGATACACACACAGATACACACACACACACACGCACACACAACACACACACGCACACACACACCACACACACACACACACACACACACACACAACACTCACACACACACACACACACACACACACACACACACACACACACACACACACCTCTCACTCCTCCCCCTGATCCCCCCTCTCTCTCTCTCACCCTCCTTCTCCCCACCTCTCCCTCTTTCCCCCTCTCCCTCTCCCATTCTCCCCCTTTGCTTGGTTGCCCATGGCTAACCAGCACCATTCTGAAATCCATTGATAAGAAACACCAATATGAAAAGCAATATAGACAGGGCTTAATACACAAAGATATTCTTAAACAATATTCATCAGTTCTCACCAAAGTAATAAAGAAAGCCGAACAACTATACTACTCCAGTAGATTCACAGACACTAGAGGAGATATAAAAACGACCTGGAAAACACTCTCTCAGATTCTAGGGACCCACAAACTGAAAAAAAACAAGAATATTGTCCTAACTAAACCTAATGAAACACCACTACATCCCACTGACACAGCTAACAAGATAAACGACTTCTTCTCAACCATAGGTTCTAATCTCGCCAATAAAATCCCACGTACCAATGCCCATGCCGGGGACTACCTAGATGGGAATTTCCCAAATTCCTTCTATCTTGCTCCAACTGAGCCCACGGAAGTCACCGAGATTATAAAGTCACTTAAAAATAACTCAGGGAATCTGTCTCATGTCCCACCATTATTGTACAAGAGAGTGGCCCATGTCCTCTCGCATACTATCTCATTGCTTTTTAACAAGTCACTAGAAGCTAGCACCTTCCCGAAACTACTCAAGACGGCAAGGGTTACACCAATACATAAAGGTGGTGACCCTACAGATTTAAACAACTATAGGTCAATATCAAACTTACCATTGCTATCCAAAATCTTGAGAAACTCGTGCACAGGAGACTATATTCATTTATAACGTCACAAAACATACTCAACCCCTGCCAATTTGGATTCAGGAAAAATAAAAGCACTAATGATGCAATTATAAAAAATGCTAGATCTGCTTTACACAGCATTGGAAAATAAGGAATATCCACTAGGAATTTTTATTGACCTAAGAAAGCTTTTGACACAGTAGACCACGGCATCCTACCACAAACTTGACCATTATGGTATAAGAGATGCCAGCGCTTGCATATTTCAAATCTTACCTTACTAATAGGTATCGTATGTCACCATTAAAGATACAGCATCAACAACACAGCCACTTGATACTGGAGTTCTGCAGGGAAGTTGTCCTTGGTCCCCTGCTCTTCCTCATATACATCAATGATCTTCCAAACGTATCTCGACACCGGGAACCCCTTTTCCCCTTGCTGACGACACAACTTTTGTCATCTCTCACCTAATCTTGCAACCCTCAACACCATTGTTAATGAGGAGCTGATCAAAATATCGACTTGGATGACGCCAATAAACTTGCGCCTAACGTTGACAAAACCTACTACATTATTTTTTGGTAGCAGAGCAGGAGTTTGCGCAAATTAACATTAAGATCGACAACACTAATTACCAGGCATAATGAGGGCAAATTCTAGGCCTTTTACCTCGACAACAACCTGAACTTCAGCACCCATACCAACACATAACCAAAAAATTATCCAAAACAGTTGGGATCCTCTCCAAGATACGATACTACGTGCCGCAAACTGCCCTTCTCACACTATACCATTCACTTATAAAATCCATACCTCACTAGGGTTATCTGTGCTTGGGGTTTACTGCAGCAACACACCTAAAGCCAATAATAACCCAACAAAAGCCGCAGTAGAATAATCCTAAATCCCTTCCCTGGCAACACACCCCTCCAAATCTTCTAGATCTAAACTTACTCCCTGTTCAGTACATCCAAAACTTTCTATGTGCAATCTACATCTTCAGGTACCTTAATTCCAATATTAACCTTGCCTAAAACGCTTTCTTGATAGTTTGTGGGCAGAACCCACAGGCACACACCCGACACAAACATCTCTATTTACATTCCCGGTCCGACTAAACTTTACAAAAATTCATTGTAGTCAGGGGCCTAAAATCTGGAACACCCTACTGAAATTCCCAAACTGCAGAACATTCATCACTTCAAAACTGCCATCAGAAAACAAATTTTTTCCCTGATACACCCTGTCAACTATAATAACGAATACACCCGGTGGTTCACACTTACACTCACTCGCCCATTTGACCATAAACAGAAATATCAATTCAATCTCAAAATAATGAATCTTAACTAGTCATAAGTTGGCCTTGGTGATACTCCCAAACTGAAACTATGTATAGGCCAAAACAAAAGCATTCACATTGCTAAACTCACAACTAGTATTTAGTCACTTAGCCATAATACCAAAATTATCTCATAATTTTGTAACATTTTAAACCTAAGATTTAATATAAGTCTGCCCGAAATGCCTAGCCATGCTAGGCGTTCTAGTGGTACACTCTGTAATTATTATTTTACTACATGTAAACCACACAACAACCAAATTCTGTAAACTCAGCATTGTAATACTTATAGAGAATAAAGTTTGAATTGAATTGAATTGAATTGCTACTCCCTCCTCCTCACTCCCCATATTCCCCCCTCAATCCCCCTCCCCACCCCTCTCCCATCTAGCCAATGTCTACAGCTTCCTCCTCTACCTCCCCCCACACTCGGACAAACACACTACAAAACAAACACATAGAATTACATAAGTTTTTCATTCTGTGGCAACCAAAACAAAAAAAAAATGGGTTGCCAGAGAGCAGGAAGGAAAACCAAAGGACAGGAGGATGAATCTGCAAAGGAAGATTGGGCAGCAGAGCTCATGAAAAGGAACATGAATGGGGAAAGAAACTAGAAAAACTTAGCATGAGAATGGAAGAGAGGATAGATATGGAAAGCAAGAAGTGGGAGATGCAAGTCATAGCAGCATAGGCTAGGATTCAGAGACTAGAAGAGGAACTAAAAAATCTGAAACAGCCTAAAGAGCTAATGAACAATTTGGGAATGCCATCAGAGACTGCTACCTCAGTCACAAACAAGGGGACTGCAGGGAACGAAGAAGCGAAACCGCATGTAGAAGCCCTATCAGAGGGGGCTGTAGTAAATGAAAGAGCTAAGCTATATGTGGTGTCCCTAACAGACCACAGCAGAGCCCAGGGAAAGCTGAGAAGGGAAATGACAGGCCACTGAGCCCAAGTACAATAGATAGTGAAACTGAAGAAAGGAAAGCTGCAATGGAGGAAATTAAATTGAATCGGTGGATACATAGGGATATGCAGTGGGAGAATGAAAGGGAGAGGTCAGTCTTTGTGTATAGGCTCAATGAAGATGAAGGGGATACTTACGAAGCAAGAAAACAACGGGAAAAATGCAATCGAAAGAATCATAAAAGCAATAGGAGAAGATGACATGACCCAGCTGGAAAATTTTCGGAGAATAGGGACGTTTGCAAGAAGAAGAACCCGGCCATTGAAAGTGACTTTCAAGGCAGAATCGACTTGGAGCAGGATCCTGCAGGAGAAAGCAAGACTAAGGGACATGCTGGCATACCAGAAGGTGTATCTCAACCGCGACAGAACACAAGAAGAAAGGCAGAAACTGAGAGAGATGGTACAAAGGCGAAAGGAGGAAAGAGAGGAGAAAATGAAGATGGACAGGAGAACCCAGACTCAGGAGGAAGATCAAATACAGCCTCACTCACAATTACCTACAGAAGCCCCCCAACCAGGACAACCCCAGTGCAACCAAACATTCTAACCCAAAACACACATGCCATATCCAATGCCCCCACCCACCCCATTACAAACTCCACCCCCACAGCAACCACCCATAGTTCCTTATCAGGTCTCCCACTTCCCCTACCCCAACATACCCCCAGACCACAGTCTTAGAAAAGAAGTTGAAGGTGTGGTATACAAATGCAGATGGAATAACAAATAAGTGTGAGGAGTGGCATGAAAGAATCAAGGAGACATCCCCAGACATAACAGCACTCACAGAAACAAAACTCAACAGGATGGTAACAGATGCAATCTTTCCGCCTGGATATCAAATCCTCAGGAAAGACTGAGGGAGGAGAGGGGGAGGAGGAGTTGCACTGCTCATTAAAAACCAGTAAGGATTTGAGAAAATGGAAGGAATGGATGGCATGGGAGAAAGGACTACTTAGTAGGAACAATCCAGTCTGAGGGCCATAAGGTGGTAATTGCAGTAATGTACAACCTGCCACAGAACTGCAGGAGACCAAGAGAAGAATATGACGAGAGCAACAGAGCAATGGTCGACACACTAGCCGAGGTGGCCAGAAGAGCTCACATGGGGGGAGCCAAGTTACTAGTTATGGGTGATTTCAATCACAAGGAGATTGACTGGGAAAACCTGGAGCCCCATGGGGGTCCCGAAACATGGAGAGCCAAGATGATGGATGTGGTACTGGAAAACCTCATGCATTAACATGTTAGAGACACTACCAGGGAGAGACGTGAGGATGATCCACCAAGACTATACCTTGTATTCATCTTGACTGGTTCGGACATCGAGGATATCATGTATGAAAAGCCCCTAGGAGCTAGTGATCATGTGGTTCTGTGCTTTCATTACATAGTTGAGTTATAAGTGGAGAGAGTAGCAGGAATAGGATGGGAAAAACCAAACTACAAAAGGGGATGTTACTCAGGCATGAGGAACTTCCTGCAAGACATTCAGTGGGAGAGAGAACTGACAGGAAAACCAGTACAAGAAATGATGGACTGTGTGACAACAAAATGCAAGGAGGCAGGGGAGAGGTTTGTTCCCATGGGAAACAGAAATAATGGGAAGACCAGAACGATTCCTTGGTTCACTCAAAGGTGTAGGGAGGCAAAAACTAGGTGTACTAGAGAATGGAAAAGGTACAGAAGACAAAGGACTCAGGAAAATAAAGAGATTAATCAAAGAGCCATTAACGAATATGCACAGACAAGAAGGGGAGGCTCAGCGACAATATGATAATGACATAGCATCGAAAGTGAAGTCTTACCCGAAGCTGTTGTATAGCCACATCAGGGGGAAAACAACAGTCAAGGACCAGGTAATCAGACTGAGGAAGGATGATGGGGAGTTCACAAGAAACGACCAAGAGGTATGTGAGGAGCTCAACACGAAATTTGAAGAAGTATTTGCAGTGGAAACCGGTAGGACTCCAGGAAATCAGAACAGGGAGGTACACCAACAAGTGCTGGATGAGGTACATATAATCAAGGAGGTGAGTGAAAGATGAAGAAGCTGCTATGTGAACTTGAACCTCAAAGAGGTGGAACAGACAACATCTCTCCATTGGTCTTTTAGAGAGGGAGGCAGAGATGCTGTTGTGTGCCATTAACAAAGATCTTCAACACATCCATTGAAACTGGGCAACTCTCTGAGTTATGGAAGATGGCAAATGCAGTCCCAATTTTTTAAAAATGAGACAGACATGAGACATTATTAAACTAAGACCTGTGTCACTAAAGTGTATAGTATGCAAAGTTTCATGGAGAAGATCATAGGAGGGAGAGTGGTGGGAACGCAACCCGGAAGAAACAAGTGTATAATCGACAACCGCACGGTTTCAGGGGGAGGAAAATCCTGTGTCACAAACCTACTAAAATTTTATGACAAGGTAACAGAAGTAAGACAAGAGAGAGAGAGAGGGGTGGATAGACTGCATCTTCTTGGACTGGCAGAAGGCCTTCGATACAGTTCCTCAACAAGAAGTTACATGCAAAAGCCTAGAGGATCGGGCACACATAAAGGTAAGCACTGCAATTGGATCAGAGAATGGCCTGTTAGGGAAAGGGCAACAAACGAGTCATGTACGTGAGAGGTGTCAGAGGTTGGGCGCTGTGCAAGCGGGGTTCCACAGGGGTCAGTTCTAGGATTGTTCTGTTTTTGGTATATGTGAGGACATAAAGGAACGGGATAGACTCAGAAGTGACCTTGTTTGCAGATGATGTGAAGTTAATGGGAGAATCAAATCGGTCGAGGATCAGGCAGGACTGACAATAGAGACTGGACCGGCTACAAGGCCTGGTCCAGCACTGGCTTCTTTTGAATTTAACCCTGCCATATGCAAAGTCATGAAGATTGGGGAAGGCCGAGGAAAGGGACCGCATGACACAGTATAATCTAGGTGGCCAAAGACTGCACACCTCACTCAAGGAAAGATCTTGGGGTAATAAGTATAACACCGAGCACATTCATGAGGCGCACCATCAATCAGATAAACTGCTGCAGCATTTACAGGCGCCTGGCAAACTTAGGATTGGTTCCGATACCTCAGTAAGGATTTGTTTTAGGACTCTGTATACCATTTACGTCAGGCCATTCTGGAGTATGCAGCCACAGTTGGAAATCCCACCCTAGTCAAGCCGTCAAGAAATTAGAGAAAGTGCAAAGGTTTGAAACAAGACTAGTCCAGAGCTACGGTGATTGTCCTACGAAGAAGAAAGGTTGAGGGAAATCGCCTGACGACACTGGAGGACAGGAGGGTCATGGGAGGCCATGCTAACGACATATAAAATACTGCACGAATAGACAAGGTAGACAAAGATGGGGATGTTCCAGAGAAGGGCACTGACACAAGAGGTCACAATAGGAAGTTGAAGACTCGATGAATCAAGGGTGTTACGGAAGAATTTCTTCAGTCATAGAGTAGTCAGGCCGTGGAATAGCCTAGAAAGTGACGCAGTGAGGCAGGAAACCATACATAGTTAAACTTTTAAGCGGAGGGCCATGATACGAGCTCATGGCGGCAGGCGAGGAGAGAGGGGACCTAGTAGCAATCAGCGAAGAGGCGGGGCCAGGAGCTATGAATCGACCCCTGCAACCACAAATAGGTGAGTACAAATAGGAGAGTACACACATACACACTCGTGGAGGAAGTTCAAGCGGTATGAGCTCGTGTTTTGGTTGTGGTAATTTCTGCTGTGCCATAAGGATAGGTGTGGGATATAGGCGTGTTCACGCATAAGAGTACATATAATCACTTAAGCCCCGATAAAAGAAAATATAAGTGATCACAGAAATGAAAACAAAGGAAATATTGGCTGAGTGTTTAGTGGGGGCCGTTGGAAGGGGTGAACGGTTGTGTCAGGCCTAAATAGTGTTGCCATAATAACGCAGTGGGGTATTTGAGAATAAGTGCACTCAAGACCAGGGAGATAAGAGATATGTATAGATGTGTCAGTAAATACAGTGAGTGAGTGAAAAAATTAGAAGAGCTAGAGACTATAGTGCATACAGGAAGTTAGTGGAAAAATTACCGAGAAGCAATCAAACTTCTTCAACTTCTGGGACAGGACAGACCGGCAACGTTACTCACTGCCAGCGCAAGTAATATTCACCTAGTTTGAGTTGCATGGGGTCATAGTACCTGTCTATAGCTGGAATTGGGGGGTCACTCTCCTCGAGCTATCAGAATTAGAATAAGCAGCATTTCTGGCATTTAATAGAATTTAGAGGTAGCGGCATATAGGCGAAGCCTAGTGTATTTATTTTGAACGTAATTTTAAATGCATAAGACAGTACATGGGAACCAAGAGATCGGGTCATATCATTACATATGTGTAATACGTGGGAAAATTAAGGACTTTTCATAAACATATCCCACAACTGGTGAGAACTTTTGTTAGGTAAACTATACATCCACACACACACACACACACACAACACACCACACAACACACATAAAATAAAAATTCCCATTTTGCATATTTAACCTATATGCTTTTTATATGGTTTTAGCCGGGTTTGTAACTCTGGTTGGAGGGGCAAACTGAGAGGGGCAGGAGCTAGGACCGACCGACCACAATGGCGAGCAACACCCCATAAAACACCAACCACAAACCCACATACCCCAACACCACAGACCAACACATCACAACGACGCACACACCTACATGGTTTTCCCTTCCGGAAAGTGGCCCATCCCTCCTCGCCCACCAGGTGTCCTTTCTCTTCTTCTTTTCCCTTTCTCTCTCTCTCTCTCTCCTTTCCTCATCTCTCTCTCTTCCCTTTTCCTCCTTTTCTCTCACTCTTTTCTATCCCCTCTCTATTCCTCACTTCTTTATCTTCCCTTTCCTTTTTCTTTTTTCTTTCTCTTCTCTTTACTAAAATTTTCTCCTTCATTCTTTTCTTTTTTTTTTTGGACCCTTTCTCTCAAAATTTATTAAAATTTCCCTTTTTTTTTATAAAAAAAAGTTTGTGAAAGGGGAGAGAAAGGTTGGAGAGGAGACGAAGGATTTGGAGGAAAGTGGAAAGGAGAGCCAGGTAAAGCTAAGATTTGGGGAATAGGTGAGCCGAAAAGGGAAAAAGTTTTGGAAAAAATAGAGGTG
>NW_026505400.1:0-16509 GCF_026875155.1 Cherax quadricarinatus
TTTTCCCCCTTTTCAAAGCACAAAAGGGTCCTAGCCTCTATCACCCCACTAGGAAGACTGTTCCACGCATCTACAACTCTGTTAAAAAACCAGTACTTACCTATGTCCTTTCTAAATCTAAATTTATCCAACTTATATCCATTATTCCTGGTTCTTACCTGGTTCGATACCCTCAGTACTTTATTAATATCTCCCTTGTTTATGCCTGTCATCCACTTATACACTTCAATGATATCTCCTCTCGTTCTACGCCTCTCCAGAGAGTGGAGATTTAAGGCTTTAAGTGTTAGGTAAGACACATATGCAACAGTTAGGTATCTTTATTTCGAAACGTTTCGCCTACACAGTAGGCTTCTTCAGTCGAGTACAGAAAAGTTGATAGAAGCAGAAGATACTTGAAGACGATGTAATCAGTCCATCACCCTTAAAGTTTTGAGGTGGTCAGTCCCTCAGTCTGGAGAAGAGCATTGTTCCATGGTATGAAACAATATGGAGATGATTTTGCTATAGTTTGTGTTAGCCGTAATTGTCATCCTGTAGCGGCCTTTTTTTTAGAATGTCATTGATTGTGCTTCCCACCAGGCCACCATTCATGGGTTTAAATATTTCGTTGTCAAAACAAATCAAATTCTTATCACAGGTGCTCTGTTATCCCCTATACTGTTCTACACCTCCATGGTTCATGTATCTCTGAGCAAGATGCGATTAATATTCTCGGTGTTCTGTTTGGTCGCTGAATGTCCTGAAAGCCTCTCATAATCTCCCTGAAAGCTGTTTGTCATTGCTGCCTGAACCTCCTTAAAGCTGCAACTCATCTTTCTTGAGGGCTGATAAACAAACCCTTCTTCGACTTTATTCAGTCCTAATCTTATGTAAACTAGACTCCTGTGACAATTATTTTCTTCAGATTCCCTTAAAACTTTGAACTTGATCTCATCATCAAGGGTTATATTTGTATCTCAGGGCTGAGTCAAGAGTCTACTGTATGTAGAGAGACGAATACCCTATCTTTGTAATAGCGTCGTGTCTATTGTCTCCTTTATTCTACGACCATCACGATCCTTCTACCTATAGAAAGTGACGGATATTTGTATGGTTAATATGTTTAATCGTCGTCCCTATTTATTACGACCCTTTTGTCTCTGTATAAACTCTGTTGGCTTCCCTTCATTTACCACCCCTATACTTTCACCCTTCATCTTAGTTTCCTCCTCGTTCCTTGGGAGGTTCCAATAATTCTTGTTTGTTACTCCAGACTTCCTTCTGCGAAAACTTACTTGTCTGCTTTAACTTCACTCTCGCTCTTATATTGAACTGTACTGGTCTTCTGTGTTATTGTGCTGTACTGGTCTTGTGTGTTATTGTAATGTACTGGTCTTCTATGTTATTGTAATGTACTGGTCTTCTGTGTTATTGTACTGTACTGGTCTTCTGTGTTATTGTGCTGTACTGGTCTTTTGTGTTATTGTACTGTACTGGTCTTTTGTGTTATTGTACTGTACTGGTCTTGTGTGTTATTGTACAGTAATGGTTTTCTGTGTTAGTGTAATGTACTTGTCGTCTGCGTTACTGTACTGTACTGGTCGCCTGTGTTACTATACTGGTCTTCTGTGTTACTGTACTGTACTGCCCGTCTCTGTTGCTGTATTGTACTGGTCTTCTGTGATACTGTACTGTGCTGGTCGTCTGTATTACTGTACTGCACTGGACGTCTGTGTTACTGTACTGATCTTCTGTGTTACTCTACTGTACTCGTCTTTTGTGTTACTGCACTGGTCTTCCGTCTTTCTGTAAAGTATTGGGTCTCATTTTTTCTTACAATCTTTGTGTTACTGTTCTAACTTGTCTTCGTTTTACTGTACCTACTGGTCTTCTATGTTTTTGTACTGTGCGGTCTTGTGTTATTCAAAAGACTGGCTTCTGGTTATTGTACTGTACTGGTTTCGTGTTATTGTACTGTACTGGCCCTGTGTTATTTTTACTGTAGGGGTCTTCTGTGTAATTGTACTGACGGTCTTGTGTGTTTTGTAATCTATTATCGTCTGTGTTTTTTTGTACTTACGGGGCTTCTGTGTTTTGTCTTACTTGTCTTCTGTGGTATTGTCTGACTGGCCCTGTTTTTTTGTACTGTACTGTCTTCTGTTTTATTGTATTGTACGGGGCTTCTGTGTTATTGTACGACTGGTCTTCTTGTTATTGTATTTACTGGACTTCTGTTTTATTGTATTGTAGGTCTTCTGTGTTATGACTGTACTGGTCTTCTGTGTTTTTTATGCTGGTTTCTTTTTTTATTGTACTGTACTGGCTTCTGTTTTACTGTCTGTAGGGGTCTTTTGGATTTTGTACTGGTCTTCTTGTTATTGTACTGTACTGGTTTTTCTGTTTTTATTGTACTGTACGGCTTCTGTGTTATTGTACTGTAATGGTCTTCTGTGTTTTGTACTGTACGGTCTTCTGGTTTTTTGTACTGTCGTCTTCTGGGGTTATTGTACTGTACTGGTTTTTCTGTGTTTTTGTACTGACTGGTCTTCTGTGTTATTGTACTTACTGGTTTTCGTGTTTTTTGTCTGTGCTGGCTTCAAATTTTATGTACTGTATGGATTTCTGTGTATTGCTTTGTACTGGTTTTCGTGTTATTGAAATTGTACGGGGTCTTCTGGTTATGCTGTCGGGCCCTTCTGCTTACGTTTTTTGGGCCTTCTGTGTTATTGACGTACTGGTCTCCGTTTTATTTATTGTACTGGTCTTCTGAATTGAAAATGTCTGGCTTCTGTGTTATTTACTGTATTTGTCTTCTGTGGTATTGTACTTATGGCCTTCTGTTTTATTGAACTGTACGTCTTTGTGTTTTTGTATTGTATGTCTTCTGTTTATTGTACTTACGGTCTTCTGTTTTTTGTATTTACTGTCTTCTGCGTTACTGTTTTGACTGGCCTCGTGTTTTTTACGTACTGGTCTCCTGTTTTTTGGTATTGACGGGTTTTCGTGTTTAGACTGAAACGGGTCTTCGTGTTTTTGTACGTATTTGCTTCTGGGGTTTTGTACTGTACGGCCTCTGTGTTATTAACTGTACTGTTTTTCTGTTATTGATTGTACTGGTTTTCTGTGTTTTGTACTGTACGGTCTTCAGTTTTTGTACGTAGGGCTTCGGGTTTTCTGTACTTACGTCTTCTTTTATTGTACGTACTGGTCTTCTGGTTATTGTACTGTACTGGTCTTCTGTGTTTTTGTACTGTACTGTCTTCTTGTTTTTGTACTGTCTAGTCTTCTTTGTTTTTTGACTGTACTGGCTTCTGTTTATTGTACGTACGGGACTTCTGTGTTTTGTACTGTACTGGTCTTCTGTTTATTTACTGTACAAAGTCTTCGTGTTTTTGTATGTATGGTCTTTTTTGGTTTTTGTACTGTACGGGACTCTTTTTATTGTATTGTATTGTCTTCTGTTTTTTGTACTGTATTTGTCTTCTTTTATTTACTGTACCGTCTTGTTATTGATGTACTGGTATTGATTTATTGACTGACTAGTTTTCTGTGTTATTGTACTGTACTGGTCTTGTGTTTTTGTACTGCACGGGTCTTGTTTTTATGTACGTACGGGTCTTCTGTTTATTGTGTTTACGGGTCTTTGTGTTTTGATGTATTTGTCTCCTTGTATTGTACGGGTACGGTTTTTTGTGTTATTGTTTTGTAGGTCTTGTGTTTTGTACTGTACTGGTCTTCTGTTTTATTTTTTTGTCGGTCTTCTGTGTTATTGTATTGACTGGTCTTGTGTTTTGTACTGACGTTTTCTGTGATTGTATTGTATTGGTCTTCTGCGTTATTGTACTGTACGGGTCTTCTGGTTTTGTACGACGGTTCTTCTATGTTTTTGATTGTACGGTCTTCTTGTTATTGTACTGTTCTGGTTTTGGGGGGTTATTGTACTGTACTGGTCTTCTTGTATTGTATTGACGGTTTTTCTGTGTTATTGTACTCACTGGTCTTTGTTTTTGTACTGTATGGTCTTCTGTTTATTGTATTTTACTGGTTTTCTGAATTATTGTATTTAGGGGTCTTCTGTGTTATTTTTACTGTACTGGTTTTTCGTGTTATGTTTGTACGGTTTTTCTTGTTTTTTGTACTGTATTGGTCTTCTTGTTATTGTTCTGTACTGGTTTTTTGTGTTATTTACTGTACTGGTCTTAGTGTTTTTTGTACTGTACTGGTCTTGTGTTTTTTTGTCTGTGCGGGTCTTCTGTGTTATTGTACTTTACGGGGTCTTCTGTGTTATTTTTCTGTTCTGGTCTTCTGTGTTTTTGTACTGTCGGCTTCTGTGTTATTGTACGTACGGGTCTTTTTTGGTTATTGTATTGTACTGGCTTCTTGTTATTGTACGTATTGGCTTCTGTGTTATTGTACTGTACTGGTCTTCTGTGTTATTGTACTGTACTGGTCTTCTGTGTTATTGTACTGTACTGGTCTTCTGTGTTTTTTACTGTACTGGTCTTCTGTGTTATTGTACTGTACTGGTCTTCTGTGTTTTTGTACTGTCTGGTCTTCCTTTATGTACGGGTACGGTCTTCGTTTTATTGTACTGTACGGGGCCTTCTGTGTTATTTTACTGTACTGGTCTTCGTGTTATTGTATTGTATTTGTCTTCTGTTTATGACTGTACTGGTTTTTGTTTTTTTCTTTACGGTCTTTCTGTGTTTTTGTATTTACTGGTCTTCTTGTTTTTTGTCTGAAACTGGTTTTTGTGTTTTTGTATTGTACTGGTCTTCGGTTATTGTTTTTTTACGGTTTTGTTTTATGCTGTACGGGCTTCTGTATTATTGATTGTACGGTCTTCTGTGTTTTTGTCGTACTGGTCTTCTGTTTTTTTGTACTGTACTAGTCTTCTGTGTTATTGTACTGTCGGTCTTCGTGTTTTTGTATTTACGGGTCTTCTTGTTATTGTACGTACGGGTTTTCTGTTTTTATTGTAGTATGGTCTTTCTTTTATTGTATGTACAACATACTAACTAACGTACAACTAACAATATATACTAATGACTGAGAGTTGAAACAGATGTGCTCAGTTTTCACACTGTCACAGTAAAAAAACAAGATCAGTACAGTAAAAAAAAAACATACAGCACAGTAACACACACAGTACAGTAACACAAAAGATCAGAAAATCAAAAAAAATCATTACAGTACATACCACAGAAGATCATACAGATAACAAGAAGATCATACAGTAACACAGAAATTACAGTACAGAAACACAGAAGAGTAAAAACTCAGTAAAAAACCACCGGGCTACTGTCAGGGAGCGGAGGGGGAATAACATCCCCGTGGCTACTGTCGGGGAAACGGGAAAGGGGGAAATAACACACGGGGGGCTACGTCAGGGGGGGGGGGGGAATAAACATCACCGTGCTACTGTCAGGAAACTGGAGGGGGAATAACACCACCATGGCACGTCACGGGGGTTTGGGGAGTGGGAGTAACACACCGGGTGGTATTAGGGAGGCGGGGAGGGGGAATACAAAAAGTGGCTAGAGGGGGGGGGTGGGAGTCCCCAAAGGGTAGGGAGGGGGAGGGGGGATAAGGGGAGAGGGATTGGGGTGGGTAAAAGGGGTAGGGAGGGGGAGTGGGGGAAATGTATGGAGGTGAGTTTTGAATTATGTAAATTTAAATTTGAATGTAATAATAATTAAAATAAAAAATTATAATGTTGCCTCAGATTATCTCTGAGTTCCCAAACCCTTTGCCACTTGAGGCCAGGGGTTTCGTCTTTAAGGTCCCCCCCCCTCGCCTTCCCCAGGTCATGTTCTGGGAATCCATCCGTGGGCCCCCGGATGTCCCCCCTTTCTCATTCCCTAAGGTACCTCGCCTCTCTCTTTTTTTCCCTTCCAGCTCACCTTCCCCCCAGGTTCATGGGCCAGGAAATAATCCGCGCTCCCTGTCTCCCCCTTCCCCACTTACCCAAGGCAGCCTCAACCACAACCCTTTCCCCAATTTCAAATCCGGGAATCCATCGTTCGCCCCGGGATGTCTCCCCTTCCCCCCCCACTTACACAAGGTCAGCCTCAACTCAGTTTTCCCTTCCCCGGGTTCATGTCCCCGGGAACCCCATCCGCTCGCTCCGGGGGGTTTTTACAAAAGGTAGTAACACAACCCTTTCCCCCAAGTTATAAATAGGGAATAGGGGGCCCCGAGCCCCCCTTTCCCCCCTTACCAAAGGTCGGGGGGTGTTTTGGAAGTGGGAGTTGGGGGGTCCCCCGGAGGGATTTTTTTCCCGGTAGGTTTTTTGTTCCCTTGGTATGTATCCAGGTCCATCCGTCACCCCCGTGTCTCCCCTTCCCCACTTACAAAAGGTCAGCCTCACCACAACCCTTCCCCAATTTTTATGAATCCAGGGAATCCATCCGTCGCCCCGGATTTTTTCCCTTCCCCACTTACCTAAGGTCGGGGGTGCCTTTCCCCGGGATCATTTTCCCCCGGGATCTACTTGTGTCCCCCTGATGGACCCCCTTCCCCATTCCTCTGATCAGCGGTATTCTTGTTTTTCCTTAGGATCATGTACCCAAAATCCACGAAACCCCCGTTTCTCCCCCCCATTTTCCCCCCAAGGTCACCCAATTCATGTTTTCTCCCTTTCCCCCCGGGATCATGTATCCGGGGAATCCTTCCGTCTACCCCCGGATATTTTCCCCCTTTCCCCCACTTCCCCAAGGGGTTTAGCCTAAACTTCACGTATTCATGCCTTTCCCCATGTTCAGTTTCCAGGAATCCATCCGCTCCTCCGGATGCCCCCCTTCCCATTACAAAAGGTCGCCCAACCAAAACCTTCCCCAATTTATGAAACCAGGAACCCATCCGCTCCCCCGGGATGTTTTTCCCTTTTCCCCCACTTCCCCAAGGTCCGGCTCCCTTCCCCCCGGACATGTCTCCAGGATCTACTTGTGTCACCTAGGGGACCCCCTTTCCCCACTTCCCCGAGTCACGGGGGCCTTCCCGGATAGTGCCCCTCCAGGAGTCCACAGTGTCACCTCAGGGGGACTCCCCCACTTCCCCAGTCAGCTTTTCCCCTTCAGTACCCGCTCAGGAAATTTGGTTTTGTCTACGGGTCTACGGAAGACTGTCCAGGGGGGTGGAATTACGGGAGGTGACCCACAGAAAAGCGCCATAATTACACCCCCAAGACACCGGGGGTGCTGACGCCCCAAGCTCCTCACATTCCGCCCCCCCGATAGGCTAATTAACGTAAATTTTGGAAACCTTTAATTCATATGAATTTATCTAAGACAGATTTTTCTTGCTTATTTATCATTTAAAAGTTTTTTGAAAGGTTTTATTTTTGTAATGAATGTCCAAGTTTGAAGAACTTTTCCACCTCCACAAAACTGATTAAATATTCACGTTTTCTTTTTTATTTTTTTGGTCCTTTTTCATATGACTTTAAAAGACTAACAAGCGCACAACAACACATATTATGTTTTTTTACATACTTTTATCGCTGGTTTAGGGTTTTTTACGACATTTTTTTGGAAACTTTAAATATATAAAGACCGAACGTTTGTGACACTAGTAAAGGGACTGTGTCAGTAAAAAATTTTTTTATGTATAAATGGAAGTAAATGCTTATTGTTATTGTGTATGTGTGTCAGTGTACAGTTATTTTGTAAAAAAATGCAATGTTTACGTAATGTGTATGATGTCACGACTGTGTAGATGCATGACTGTTAAGTTCAAATATTGTGTATGAGTTCCGATGTGTATAGTCCTGACTGGTATGATTGCACAAATGTTAGACATCACATATTGGGTATGAGTGTCAATATTTGTATGATTCAATTATTGGATAGGTCACATTTTGGATACAGCACAATTTTATGAGTGTCACATATTGTGATTGATGATTCAAATGTGAATCTCTAAATCCCTCCATAAAAATTTTAAAAAAAAAAATAATCTCTGTTCTTTTGTTTCGAAAATAATGTGAAGGTCGCAGATGTGTGTGTGTGGTGTGGTGGTGGTGTGTGTTTTGGTGGTGTGTGTGTGTGTGTGTGTGTGTGTGTGTGTGGTGGTTGGTGTACAAGTTTTAACAAATATTTTTAATAAAGTTGTTTTTCACTAACATCTGGTCTACATGATGGCTTCTTATAATATTGTCCCTTTTGACCAAGTACGCGACATCAACTTTTCCCAAGATCACAAGTGACATCAAGCAACAATATCTAAAACCATATTTTGGCAAATCTTTTCCGCTTTCTTCATATTAAACTTTAAATTCAAAACATAGCCCACCATAACATTACCCAAAAAAAACATTTGAACTCACTAACATCTCCTATTCTTTTCCACAACTATAAATACAAACCAAAATCAACCTTTGCTTATAAAGTGTTGTTAAGTTCAGTATTTCATGTTTTCCATGACCACAATTACCCCTTTACTTTCTCAACTTAAACCCCTTCTTTTTACAATATTATTTTTATCACACTTCAATAATCTAATTCGAAAAACTTTACCTAGTATTTTCAGCATTCCCCGGGTGACAGCAAGGCAGCCAACTGACACCAAAGAGCCAGGCCGACAACGAGTCAGTCAGTTTTACAGCAGATCAGCAAGGCTGACAGGAGAGCCCCAAGCTGACAGCTAAACCGAAAAACCCGCTCATGTTTATTGTGATTAATCATCAAAATTTTCTGATGTTTACTTTTTCACTTTCATCACACTATACATCACACGAACACACATATATACATACATGTGTACACATATACATCACTCAAAACACTACTACGAACACACAAAATACATACATGTTACACATACATACAGTGTACACATATACATCACTACAACACTCTACTACCAAAACACATAATAAATACATGGTACACTATCATCACTACAAGCACTCTACTACCAAAACCCCAATAATAAATACATTTTTACACATAACATCACTACAAACACTCTACTACCAACACACTTATATACAACAGTGTACACTATACATCACTACAAACACCTACTACCAACACACTATATACATACATGTTACACGTTCTCAACACATCTGCACTCTCCCTCACCATTGTTTTTAAAAAAACAATACTGTATCTTTAATAGAATTAAGAAAAACTTGATTATAAAATTTTAATATGTTAAGAAACGGGAAAGCGGGGTTTCCCAAAAAATTTTGACGAAAATTTTGGGGGAAAAAATGAAAAATTAAAAATGACAAAAATTTAGAGACTTGTGGGTTTAAAACAAAGAAATCTCTTATAATTCATCTTTAAAAAACACTTTAAAAGAATTAATTATTAAATAATCAGTTTCACATAAATGCTTCCTAACCTCTTAAATTATAACTAAAAAACATTCAAACCCCACAGATACAAAAAAAAAACTTTCGGGGAGAAAAAACAAACTGTCAAACCCGGATGATTTTCCTCTCTTGACAATAAGAATTTTGGAGGTGGCTCCCCCAACCTGGGCCCGTACCTGTGTGCTGCCCAAACCCGGCCAGTACGACTGTGGTTGCCACAAACCGGGCCCGTACGACGTGTCTGCCACAACCTGGCCATACGACGTTGTTTCCCCAAACCTGGCCCGTACCACTGTGTGTGCCACAACCTGGCCAGTCACGGTGTTCCACAAACCCGGCATAGACTGTGTGTTGCCACAACCGGGCCATACCACTGTGTGCTGCCACAACCTGGCCATACGACTGGGTTGCCCCAACCTGGGCCCGTACCACTGTGTTTTGCCAAACCTGGGCCCTACGACTGTGTGTTGCCCCCAACCTGGCCCTACCACTGTTGTTGCCAAACCTGCCAGTACCACTGGGGGTTTGCCACAAACCTGGCCAGTACGACGTTGCGCCACAACCGGCCAGACGACTGTGTGCTGCCACAACCTGGCCATACCACTGTGTTTTGCCACAACCTGGCCAACCACGTGTGTTGCCACAACCTGGCCATACGACTGTGTGTTGCCACAACCTGGCCAGTAAGACTGGTTTTTGCCACAACCTGGCCAGTACACGTTGTTGCCCAACCTTTCCAGTACGACTGGGTTTGCCCCCAACCTCCAGTACGACTGTTGTTTGCCACAACCTGGCCAGTAGACTGTGGGGGTTTTTCCACAAACCTGGCCAGTACGACTGTGTGTTGCCACAACCTGGGCCCTACACTGTGTGTTGCCACAACCTGCCAGGGGACTGTGTTTGCCACAACCTGGCCCGTACACTGGTGTTTCCACAACCTGCCAGAACTGTGTTTGCCCCAAAACCCGGGCCCGTACGACTGTGGGTTGCCCCAAACCCGGCCTTTCGACTGTGTGTTTCCACAACCTGGGGCCAGTAACGTGTGTTGCCACAACCTGGCCGACGACGTGTGTTGCCACAACCTGGCCAGTACACGTGTGTTGCCACAACCTGGCCAGTACGACTGTGTGTTTCCACAAACCCGCCAGTACACTGTTGTTGCCACAACCCGGGCCCTACGACTGTGGTTGCCACAAAACCGGGCCCCGTCGACTGTTTTGCCACAAACCCGGGCCCAAAAGGCTGGGCTGCCACAACCTGGCCAGACGACTGTGTGCTGCCACAACCTGGCCCGTACGATTTTTGTGCTGCCAAACCTGGGCCTTTCGACTGTGTGCTGCCACAACCTGGCCATACACTGTTGCTGCCCACAACCTGGGCCCTACGACGTATGTTGCCACAACCTGGCCAGTACTACTGTATGTTCCACAACCGGCCAACGACATGTTGCCACAACCTTTCCATACGATGTATGTGCCACAACCTGGCCATACGACTGTATGTTTCCACAACCTGGCCATACGCTGTGTGCTGCCACAACCCGGGCCCGTGACTGTGTTCCACAACCGGCCAGACGACTGTGTGTTTTCCCCAAACCTGGCCAGACGACTGCGTGTTGCCACAACCTGGCCCTACGACTGTGTTTGCCACAACCTGGCCAGTACGACTGTACAATACAATAACACAGAAACTAGTCAGTACAATAAAACAGAAGACCAGTCGTACAAAAACACAGAAACCAGACATACAAAACCAAAACCATACATACAATAACACAGAAGACCATACAGTCAATAACACAGAAGACCAGTCAGTACAATAACACAAAAACCATACAGTCAAAACACACAAGACCAGTAAGTACAATAACACAGAAGACTATCAGTACAATAACACAGAAGACCAGCAATACCATAAAACAGAAAACCATACATAAATAACACAGAAAACCAGCACAGTACAATAACACAAAAAACCCGTACGAAAATAACACAGAAACCATACAGTACAATAAAACAGAAGACCAGTACAGTACAATAACACATAAACCATACAAAACAATAAACCAGAAGACCATACAGTACAATAACAAGAAGACCAGAACATACAATAAACAGAAGACCCGTACATACAATAACACAGAAACCATACAGACAATAAACCAAACCCAAAAAAAAAGACCAGTACAGTACAATAACACGAAGCCATACCGTACAATAACACAGAAACCAGTACATACAATAACACAGAAACCAGTAAGTACAATAAAAAAAACCAGTACAGTACAATAAACAAAACCAAACATAAAAATACCAAAACCAGTACAGACAATAACACACAAGACCAGTACGTACAAAAAACAAAAGAAAAAAAAGAAAAAAAGAAACCAGTACAACAAAACACACAAAACCAGTACAGTACAATAACACGAAACCAGTACAGACAAAAACACAGAAGACCAGCACAGTACAATAAACAGAAAACCAACAGTACAAAAACACAGAAGACCAGTACAGTACAATAACACAAAGACCTACAATACAATAAAAACAGAAGACCATACAAACAATAACGCAGAAGACCAGTACAGTACAAAAACACAGAAGACATACAATACAATAACATAGAAAACCCGACAATGCAAAACACAGAAGACCATACAGTATAATAACACGAAGACCCGTACAGTACAATAACACAGAAGACCAGTAAATACAAAACATAGAAGCCAACAATACAATAACATAGAAGCCAGTACAATGCAATAACACAGAAGACCCAAAAAACAATAACATAGAAGACCATACAATGCAAAAACACAGAAGACCCGTACAATACAAAAACAAGAAACCCGTACAATGCAAAACACAGAAGACCCGTACATACAATAACATAGAAAACCACACAACAATAACACAGAAGACAAGTACCAAAACTGTCTAATAAAGTACCGTCATTATGCCCCATTTATATCTTGTTTTTTTTTTATCCACTTATTCTTAAAATATTATTACCTACCAAACCCTTTTTTATACAAAGTTCAATCAAAAGCTATTGTCATTTTCACTTGACCCGAAACTTACCTACCAATCCTCTATAACCCTTTCCCCCACTTTTGCATTTTTGCCCCCACCACTACCCCTCACGTTCGAACCTTCAAAAACTAGGGTTTACATCTCCTTTTTTTTTTTTCTCTCTTTTTTACACAAAGGGAGAAAGGGTTTGGTTTAAGGTTCCAATTTATTTTAAAAGTTAAGGGTTCCTAACTTTATTGAAAGTTAAGGATTCCTAACTTTACTGACAAGCTATTGACAAGTTAAGGAGTCGTACCTTATTTACAAGCTAAGAGCTTGTTACCTACATAAGCCATTTAAAATCCCTTGTCAATGTTATGAAACATGCAAGTAGGGAAAAGAAGAAATTGAGTCATCGTGGACCACTTTCATTGGACAGCTGATTTATTCTTTAAAAAAATTTTGCGTACGAATATTTTCAAACTAATCTCCCAAAAAAAAATGACCAATGTAGTGATGTCAAGTGAGTTCTGCTTTCTGCTTTTCAGTGATGTAGAAGCTCGCTTCTCTCTGTCCTCTGAGTGGAGCCAATTATATGCTTTAAAATGTTTGGGGGGTTTTTACAAACAGTGAGCCGGGCCCCCACCCCCTTGTTGAAGGTCTCTGAAATAAAGCTCTATCCAATGGGTTTCCCGGCGAGAGATGAGACATCTTTTCTTTTTTTCTCTATTCTGTCAAAATTGCAGTTAGATGGAGGGCAGGCCAAACCCAAAAAAGTGGGGCATACTCCAGGGGTGAGCGACTTGTGCCCCGTACATAAACTTACAAAACCCCTACTTTAAGCGACGCGAATACATCGAAGTGTATAAACTCCAGGCCCCTTTTTTGCCAGGTTTAGAACGTGGTTCTTCCATGGTCGTTTTTTGGGGTCGAATTTCACCCCAAGGGTATCAAATCTCTCCCCCGGTAAAAAACCATACTTTAAAACTCTCGAACATTACCCTCATGGTCCTAGAAAGGGCCATTATCATTTTTGGGGTTTTTCAGAAAATGTTACTTTCCCACGATTTCCCCAAGATTATATTTGTAACTGGTGATTTATGTAGCCTAAAGCAAGCAGCTGGGTTTCCCCTTGGTGTAAAAGGTTGGGATTAATATGCAAAGTCTTGCGACTGACTCTGTCCAGAAACTCCCCCAGAGACTAACCTTTTAAGGGAAACGTAAGGAATATAAAGGGAAGCCTGCAATTCCCCAGTGCATCAGTTTTAGCAAAAAGCCCTTGCCTACTGGGGCCAAAGCACCAGCAATATCCATGCACTACAATTCATTTTTTCCGGTGTCATTAGCAGAAAGTTAACAATTTACAGTGACAGAATCTTTCTACCCGATTTACGTCACAAAGTGGTGATCAAAAAAACCCGTCTTTGCAGTCTCAGGGGCTTGCCAGTGATTGGGCAGAGTGACACTGTCGTAATTAATATTTCTCTTCTGCTCTTCATTAGAAGTGCTTAGCTGGTCACAAATCTTTTGGGCCCAATTCTTGGCCCACACTTTTTTTTTGGTAATTGGGGGAACAATTCCCCTCTTATCGTCAAAATTACAGGTTTGACACAGTTTTTGCAGTTTTCCCCGGAGGGGCCCCCACAGATCAAAACTTTTTCTTGCACAAAGGTTCGAAAGAGGGGCTTTCTCCGACGAGTGGGGGGGATTTTAAACAGAGGGAATGATTCATTAAACTGGTAACCTTTTCGTCCTTACCATGGACCCCATTTTTAGCCCACTCCACCACCCGCTTTCTTTTTTTTCCCTCCCTTTAGAAAGGGCCCATTTTTCCCCCTAACCTTCTCCATGCCTTGTACTTAGCAGTACAGTCTCTCTCTCTCTCTTCTCTTTTCCCCTCTCTTCTCTCTTCGTCTCTCCTCCCCTTCTCTCTCCTCTCCTCCCTTCTCCTCACTCTCGTTTCCCTCTTCCTAGGTTTCATAAATACTTATTTTAACCCACTTTTTTCATCCCTTCCTTTTTGTAATCCACATAATCCTTTAATTTATGCATTCATATGCCTCATTTCCTTTCCTAACTTATCCTTAAACATTATTACTACCCTTTCCTTACTCTAAATCTTTTAAACCAATTTTTTTCTCCAAACCCGAAAACTTCCTTGTTTTTCAGTTTTTTTTTCTTGCTTAGAGTTAGGACACCCCAACTCTTTTCATTCAAACATTGGCATTGTTTCTTTTCCAATCTTCTGCACTACATTCACACACATTCAAACATCCCACTTTATAAAGTTTTTCCACACACACACACACACACACACACCACACACACCACACACACACACACACACACCATATAATATATAAATATATATATATATTATAGTTAAAAATATAAATATTAATATATAATATATATAATTCATATATATAATTATCTTTCTTTCTTTCACACACTGGCAAATCCCACCGAGCAGGTTTGGCCCAAAAGGAAAACAAAAGTTTTCCCTTTCAAATTAGAATAATCCAGAGAAGGGGTTACCGCCCCTTCTCCCGCATTTCAGTCGCCTCATAGACACCCATGCTTACGGGGAAGAATTCTTTTCCAAACTTCCCCAATGGAGATAAGAGAAAATAAACAAGAACAAGAACTAAAAGAAAAAAAGCAGAAAACCCAAGGGTTTGTATTATATATCTTGTCAATATTGTAGGGGTACCCTAAGTGTAAGTAGAAGACAAAACGTACCTGAAATTTTTGCATGTTTATGAAAACAGACAAAAGACACCAGCACCCAAACCTCATATAAACAATTTACACGCTTTCGTTTTACACTCCTTGGCAGGACGGTAGTACCTCCCTGGGGGGTTGCTGTCTACAACCTACTACCTGGGATATATAATAAATATAATATATATATAAATTTTATAAATATATTATATATAGAATAAAAATATATATAATATATAAAAAATAATATTTTAATATTATATAAATTATAATATATAAAATATATATATATTATAAAATATATAATAAATATATATATTATATATATATATATATATATAAAATATATATATATATATAGATATATATATATATATAAAAATATATATAATTTATATATATATATATAATATAATATAAATATATTTTATATATATATATATATTTTATATATAAATATAAAATATATATAAAATATATATATATAAAATAATATTCGTGCGAATATGTAAAACTGGTCAATAGCCCTTTTCTAAAATTTCTCTTATTATGTTTAAAGATATATTTTTTTCATTAATGTTAATGTAAAAAATTTTAATTTTGCACCAAAAGAATCTTAGAAAACTTACCTAACCTTATTATAGCAAGAGCAAATTATTTTAGCCTAACCCGACTAAATATATTTTAAATACGTTTACAATAATTTAGTACTAAACAAACACAGTCAAATATAATTTTTTTTTGTTAGGTTCAGAATGATTTGGCGAAAATTACTGCATACACAAATTTCCCTTGTCCTATATGGCAAATGAGCGTTTCTATTTAAGCCAAAATCGCAAGTTCTGTCTATTCGGCACGACCATATATATAAATTTTATATAATATATATAAATATATATATATAATATATATATATATATATATAAAATATATATATATATATATAATATATAAAATATATATATATTTATTTATTTATTTATTTTTTTATAAAATGCAAGGAATTTGCGAGAGCAATGCAAATATACACAAACACTGATCTCTGGCTGAAGGAACTCGAACCTACGGAAACTTAGGACAAGGGACGCAGTGCTTTAAAACCCAAACTTCCCACACTGGACCAATACCTTGGCGTGTAGCATCGCTACACGTTTGATCCAAGGCAGCCAGCTTTCAGGAGAAGGGTTACAGCTTTTCACTCATCCCCTGCATGCATCAGCCTTAATAGAGTTTGAACAATGCAAGTGTTTGTGTATATTTCGCATGCTTCTCGCGAAATTCCTTGCATTGTTCAAATCTCTAGTAAGGGTGATGCATGCAGGGGATGAGATGAAAAGCTGTAAACCTTTTCCTGAAAGCTGGCTGCCTTGGATAAAACGTGTAGCGCATGCTACACGCCAAGGTATTGGTCCAGGTGGGTAGATTGGGAAAGCACACGACCTTTTCCAAGTTCGTATGTTCCCCAGC
>NW_026505401.1:0-34589 GCF_026875155.1 Cherax quadricarinatus
GGAAAGCCGGGGCAATTCCCGGCGAAAAAAAAAAAAAAACTGTGATGGATATAGGTGTCCGACAGTTGTGGACACAAAGGTATAGTCAATGCTAAGAGCTTGCTATTCTACCAAGGATAGATGGTGATCCCATCGGGGCAGTTTGCTGGGTTGTGGGTATTGTTGGCTGCTAGTGATTGGGGCTCCCTCTTGGCTGGGTATCCAGCTGTAGCAAGGGTTCTCTTTATCAAGTCGTTGACCTCATTGTGTCTTGCTTGCCAGCCCTTAGTTTTGGAACAGTTAAGACCATGTAGAGTCATATTCCTTGAGTTTTGGACTGTTGAAGGCTGGGGAGCATCTCAGAAAGTAGGTAAGTTTTGGGATTGACAGGCGCCTGGTGAGTAGGTAGAAGGCATCATGTGTGTCAATGTCTTTCATCCTGCTTTCCATCGTCCGGAGATCTGAGACTTTTTTCTCTAGGATCAGATCGATGGCATTGAACCCAAGAGGAGCACCAAGGAGAGTGCTATTGGCTGGATCAATGGCTGGTGCTCCTGGTAAAACGGCACTAATATTCTGGATCATCTATCGATTGGTAGAAACTATTTCACATTTGGTGGGGTTTAAAGAAAGGCCCAGGCTTTCTCCCTTGTCTTTAATTTTACTGATGTCCTCTAGGAGAGATTCTGTTGTGCCAGCTAGGGTACCATCATCCAGGAACCAGATATTGAGCTCACTGGAGAGTGCTTCTGTGACTTCCTTGATGATCAAATAGAATAGAATGGGAGCGAGAGGGTCCCTTGTTGCACGCCGTCACATGAGTCAATTTTATTGTCCCCAAACAATAGTTTGGAAGTCACACTGTAACACGATTCTATGAATGGATAAAGGGAAGGGAAGTTTCTATAAACTGCTTGGAGAGCAGTATCCCTTCTGACTGAGTTGAAAGCATTGGCAAAGTCCAATTTGACCAGGCTTTTTCATCGAACATGTTTTTGATATATACTCGTGCTGCGTGGGCAGCTGCTTCACAGCCCTGTTGAACGCCAAAACCGAGCTGAGTTGGTTTCAGCATTGCATCAACCTCTTGACTCACCTTCTTACTGCAGCCTTGGCAACTAGGTGCCGAAGGGTGTTACTCACTGCAATGGGCCTGATTCCACTATCCTTTTTCCAGAGGGCACACATTTAGGCACCAAGAAAAGGGGTCTGATGGCCTCTGGGACACTGCAAGCCAGGCACAGGTTGGAAAATTGATGAGTTAAGACAGCAGCCTCTCTGAACCTCACCAAGTGCTGGATTGAGTATTTGTTTTAAGTGTTGAGGCCTTAAACCGGTGAAACCTCCTGATGAGCCCTGTGGAAATGACATAGCAGCTTTATACACATCAGCATTCTGTAAGGTTAGATGTTCTTCACCTTCTGCAATGTCAGGGTGGTCATTGTTGGTACTGGGAGCCCTGGGTGGATGTTTGCCTTCAGAGCTTGCGCCATGCTGACGTCCTTGGAGACGATGGTATCCTCACTGGTTATAAGCCTCAGAGCTCCAATAATATTACCCACTTCTATTTTTTTGCTAATTTGGGCTCTGATTTTTGAGGCGTTAGGTGTCCTATTGTTGGCATTTGCCTGGCGGGTGTTTGTCGCCCTAGAGGGGAGACAGACGAGGTTGTCATCCCTTGGGAATGCATTTATTGCCCTAATAACATGTGTTGCTAGTGACTTGTCCCTCCTTGGTGGGACAGCCAAACAGGCATTGTCAAAAAGCAGCAGGTTGTGCCAGGATCTGTTGTTTGAAGGAGCATCGTTGACTTTCTTCAGAGGTGAAGTCACGGTAGCTGTCAGCGCTGTTTGCTGGGAGGGGCTGTTGGTTGTTCTCATTTGGAGATCTCCTGGAGCCTAGACATACATTGTGTGCATGGATGTTGCCAGTTGAGAGATTGAGTGTACATTCCCTGTAGCACACTCGGCAGATGCCTCGTGAACGACGGCTTTGGCTCTGCCGTGAAGATTCCTGGGAACCCGCGACTACTTGTGACATTGCTGATATCGTTGGGGTGGGAGGGCGCCAGCTGTGGCGTGACGGGTGAAGGACAGCATGGATGCATGGGGGTTGAGGGTGGGGGAGTAGCGAGCGGCGGAACTTGTAATTGGTGGGACACTAAACGGCAACACCGTTGGTCAAGAAGTCAGTGGGCCTAGGCTGGGATGAGGGGAGGGAATCAGTGATGGGGGGCAGAGGGAGTGACCCTGTGTGTTCACTCAAGATGCACATCACTGACTAACTTATGCTAATTGTTATACACTTATTGTTCCATTTAGAAAAAAACCCTCGCTATTTGGCACACTAATAACCATGCTCACACTATTAACCGAGGTGTTCTTCTCTTCACCATCCAACGACAGTGTCGTGAGCGGCCACTTCCCCCCCAAACCCCAAAGACCGGGCCGGACACAGATGAAAACAAAACCCCCTCCCACCACACTGGCAGGACCCCCACACCGCAACTCCCCAACCCCAACAGCACACTGCCTTTCATGTACAGAAGTAATGGTCTAATGCAGGGTTTGTCACAAACTTGGGGTCTCCGGGTGGATACCACGATGTTGCGCCAAAAAACGGGCCTTAGTAAACATGCGGTTTTGGTTTCCACACAGAATGTATGGAGCCCACAAACGGCTCCCTCCCTCCACCCCGGCAAGCGTGTGTTATATATATATAATATATAAAATTATATTATATTTATATATATAATAATATATAATATTAATATTTTAATTTTGCCTGGCGGCAAGAGTGTGGTGGGCTGTGGGGGATTTTAAATATAACCCCAGATAAACGAGGTGACCAGGTTGAACCCCAAAGGATTATTGTAAATATCGGGAAAAGATTCCAGGAAGGAGAAGCATTTCACTGCCCGTTTAAAGGAAAAATTGGGAAGTGTTGGGAGTTGTAAAATGTTGGTGATGGGGTGGTGGGGAACGGTTGGGGTGAGGGAGTATAGGCCTAATGGAAAGAGTCCCGGGCCCAGTTTTATCGTACATACAGACTCGAAAAGCTTTATAAAAAACATCTTATCCAGAACCCATGCTTCCAGTTAATTGGAAATGATCTTTTGGAGTGGACTATTTAGAGGCATATGTTATGGAAAAACAATGTAAATAATGTTACGATTGAGTGACCAGTCAGTGCATCCCCCCACGTAGGGGGTGGGGGGAAGGGGGGGTGTAACAGAGGGGGGTTGAAAAACATTGTTTCAGCTCCCCTACCACATTGTAAAAGTGTACATGGGAAAACAAATAAAGTTATGTGTATTGTAAGACAGTGTGAAAATTTTCTTTGTGCAAGTCCATGTTTTTGACCCCCCGGGAAAACCCCCCACTAACCCAACCTGCCCCTCCCCACTTTTCCCCCAGGGGAATTTTCCCCCTTCCCTCCAGCCCCTCAAACTCCACCGGGCCATCACGGCAAGTTCACTTTTCCCACCCCCATACCCACCCAGTGTCTATTCCATCCTTTTGCTAGTTGAGAGGGATCCCAAAACCAGGAGGAAGAAGCACCCAGGGAAATGGCAGGGGTAATAGGAGGGGCAAGTCGGTCATGCTTACGCTTCGTTGTCTAAATCTAAGGGTTTCCCTCCGAAAAACCGGTAGTTCCCCCGGGTTTCGGGGATGCCCTCCTGTGGAAAGTGATGACCAGGACCTCGGCCCTAACCCCTCAAAAGATTTCATCTCATCAGAAAATTTTTGGGAAAAAATTTAAAGCAACAGGTCGAGGCACTCCACTTTTTCCCCAAACACCCCCGCCCACACGCAGGGGAAATTACAGCCCTTTAAAAAAAGAAACGATGTTCCACATCTTAATTGCCCCACCAACCATAAGGTGGACAACTTGCTACTTTTGGCAATGTTCTTAGCTGTGCCGAAAGAAGGGAAAGAGTGCCTCATGAAATTTAAAACCCTTAAAGATTTTTAATTTTGAAAACCTCTTCCCTTCCCGTAACACAAAAAAGGGAGGGGCAACCCCCCACCCCTTATGACATGAAAAGTAGGCCCAAAGGGGCAAGAAATTTTGAAGAGGGAAAAACAGTGGGGGAAATAGAATTATTCCCATAAAGATACAGTTCTCCCAGGATGCTGAACGGCTGAAATTAGGGGAAAAGCACCCTCCCGGGGGAAACCATGGCACCATTTCCAACACCTTGCCCCCACTATGGAAAACCTTTGATTGGGAAGACTAGACATTTACAAAGCAATAATGTCTTTTCCATCTGGCCTGCGGGGGTTACACGGGGAATAAGGCCACGTTTTTAAAGGAAAGGGTTAATCCAGTTATTGGGGAAATTGCAAGACACGTTTTAAAGGATCAAAAGGGTTCGTCAAAAATTTCCCCTTGGTGGTTGATTCCGATAAAAATTGCCCTTTTTTTTGGTGCAACCTTTGGCACTTAAAAAAAGGTGGAAAATTTCGGCCAATTGATAGGAAACACATTACCCCGCCCGTATCCAAATGCTGTCCGAAGTTTTCGTGACGGCACCTGGTTTCAACCAAACCCTTGGCTTTGGGGTTTCAAAGTGAAGCAGGGGGTTATGCAACAAGGCGTATACAAAACCCCCTTGAGAAAATGCAGTGGAAAAAAATTTAGTTTTCAAAAATGTTTTTAAATCTCTGAAAAGGAGTGGTTTTACAGCAGTAAAGAAATTTCCCCTGGTCTTTTCCCCCTTTGTTTCAGCGGGGAAAAGAAAAGGAATAAATGTTCCCTTTTTGGGGAGAGCATAAAATAATCCGGGGGGGGCCAACAAGGAGATCCTCTTGCACCATTTTCTTCTGTATGCAGTTAGGGAAAAAACAGTCAGCTGACCCGGGTAACATCTGGTTCCCAGATGATGGCCCAGCAGGGACAAAGGGGTCCCCCCTACATGACCTTACACAGTAAAAGACATGGGGACAGGAAATGGGGTTTGTCCTGAATCCCTCCAAAATGTGAAATCATCCAGTCAGTAACAAATGATAATCGTGAGATCAAAAAAACCCCGGTGAAGCAGTCATTGCCCCCACAAAATGTTGAGGGCACCTTTGGGGAAGCAAGCCATTGACAAAAATTCTCAGGGGAAGAAATTTGGGAAGAGTTAAGGGGAATGGAAAACGAAAAAGGCAATTGGACACCCCCTTTCCTTTTACCTTCTCACAAAAATCTTCAGTTGCCGGTTGACATTTTTCCTAAGATGTGCCCTTAATGATAACCCCTTCGCCGAAAATTTCGTATTTGAGGAGATTTTTCGAAAGTATTAAACCCTTACTTAAAAGGGGGGGTGGAACCAGCTACACTTCCAGTCGACTAGGAGGCATTGGTGTCCCCCAAGTACACAGATGCGTTACCTGCTTTTCTGTCTGTGTATTGCATCCCGAGAGCTTGTAGCAGCGATTTTCCTGAACCTTGGGGCAGATTTGGGGTCCGGGCCAAAAATTCTTGACGGGCAATGATCTGGGAAAATCTAAGGCCTTGAGCCCCGACCTGCTCCCCCCCCCAAAAACTAAAACAATGCATGGGTGGTCCAATGTGGAAAAAATAGCCTCAAAAATGCTTCGAGTGTGTCAGGGAAAAGGGTAGAGCCCGCCTCCGGGGGGTGAGGCCCCCCATGCTGGGGATTTTGTTTGGGTGTTCCCAACTCCCGCCTTGGGACCGTCTCGACCCCCAGCCATCCGCATCGGGGTTTTCCCCTTTGACTTGCCGCCCCCTATTCTCGCCAACAACGTGTATTTGTGGCGTGAAGCAGCAGCCGATTCAGGTACCGCTTTTGTGGTAAAAACCGAGGGGAAAAATTGAAGACATGAGAAGGTTAATAACATTTTCAAGAGGGCCCCACACAGCTGGATGCAGAGTAAAGGGGGACCCCCCTATGAGATTGTGGCAGCCAGAAGCTCCGATGGGACACCCTTCAAGCCTGGACAGAGGAAGCGGTGGTGTGGGGGCTATAATGTGTCTATTGGGGGAAACCCTATCTCCAATACCCAGGGAGGAAGGGGGGGCGCTCCACTTCAGGGAGTCCCCCAAAATCTAAAATATGGAGACTTGCCCACTTTTTGTTTGTTCCCCTGGTCAAGATTGGTCATGGGGAAAGAGTGCATCTAAATTCCCTTAAAGGGGCTGGGAAAAAGACTCATCGGGTAATAGGGATCCCAGGGCAGCTAGTTTTTTTTGTTTTTCCCGCGGTCGGCGGCCGTTTAAAAAGGGGGAATGTGCTGTATTTTGGGAAACCCCCGTTGGGGTGGATAAATTTTGCCTTTAATTGGGGATACCACGAAAAATGACCTTTTAGCCACCTTTTTATCAACAAAGTTCTCTTTAAAACTTCGTACCAAAAATGAATAAAATATTCCTTTTGGTAAAAAAAATATAACAAAAATGGGGGGGTAGGGGAAGTGGAATATTCAAACGGCTTCAAAGAAAACCAAATATTCTTCCTTGAAGCCTTTTCTGCACTTCTCCGAGGATGGGTCCCCAAAATTTTCACCAAAGGGGGACCCTTCTATATTATATTATTAATTTAATTATAAAATATATATATAATATATATTTAATATATTTAAAAAATTATTTTAAATTATAATTATATTTATAGGACCACCTCTGAACTTTCGGGGACCCCCCATCTCAGGGGAAAAATAAAGTACCTCACTGAAACCCCGGTTTTCCCGGAGGTTTCAAAATTTTTTTTTCCCACCACCCCTAATAATTTTTTTTTTTAATTATATTTTCGTACTTAATTAACAGACAGAATAATTGAAGAAAAAAACAACATGAATCAGTGGTAAATATTTAAAGGTTTTTGAATCTACTTCCTCCCCCGAAGCTAGACGCAGCCCGTAGCAGCATGCATTTCCCCCCCTTTCTGCCAAGCTGAGGAGCTGGAAAATGTGTGGCTGCCCCTTTGGTCACTGGGGGTGTTGATGAGTTTTTAACCCCGTTCTTTAAAAGGAAACATTGGCATGTTTTTCCCTATCCCAAGGTCTGATCCCACTGGGACAAATTTTTACTGTTGGCATATGTCCCCGTACTTGCGGATCGCATTACTCCTCCCTGGGGTCACAGTTCCTCCCTGTCACAGCCGACAGTGTGATGGATATAGCTGTCAGCCAGTGTTGACACACAGGTATAGTCCCATGCTAAGAGCTTGCCATTCTTCGATGGTGATCCCATTGGGGCGGTTCGCTGGGTGGGGTATTGTTGGCTGCTAGTGATCGTGGCTCCCTCTCGGCAAAGCATCTAGCTATGCAAGGCTCTCTTTTCATGTCGTTGACCTCATTGTGTCTTGCATCCCAGTCCTTGGTTTTGGAACAGGTTAACCACGTAACCATTTTGGTCGGCTTGCTCATCCCCGCAAATACACGTATATTCTATGTGAATTGGGGCAGCAAAGCGCAGAGTCCACTGCAATACAGAGGGTCTTAGGATCGAGGTGGTTCCATTGCCGATATGGGAACTGTTTGGAGGAAGTCCGCGGAGTGAAGTGTGCTCACACTTGGAGTGAGCAGTCTCCCTGCCTGATTTTTGCAGCCCTGAGCATGTTGGCAAGCACCTTTTTAGCAATGGGGCCATCCTAGCTTGACTGTTTTTTTTTTTTTTTTTTTTTTTTTTTTTACACAGGTTTGACAAGGTAAGGATCCCTAGCTTTATTGACAGCTATATTACAGGTTAAGGATTCCTAACTTTATTGGCCCAAATAAGAGCTGTTACCTACATCAGCTCATTTGAAAGCTTTTTTTTGTTATGAGACATAAAGTACGGGACAGGATAAGTTGGACCCTCTGTGGGCCAGCATCTTCATTTGATCAACTGACTTTAATTCGTTGAATCATTTTTGCTGTACGAATGTGTTCCATACTCGAGTCACCCTGGGTATGTATGATCTCAGATGGAGTGATGTTCTGGAGAAGGGTACAGCCAGAGTGAAGTTGCTGCTTTCTGCCCGTTTTGGCATAAAAGCTTGTTTCACGCTGTCCTCGAAGTGGATCCAAGTGTGGTATTTTGACAATATTGGCCTTGTACTTTACAGTAAGGCCACCCACATCCCTCCTATGTTGAAGGCTCTGCTGAAATGACAGATCTATCCAGGATGGGTCCAGGCGAGAGATGAGACGTCTTGCTCTGTTCTTTACTCTGTCAAGCAGTCGCAGATGAGAGGGGGGGCAGGCAAACCAAGAAAGTGGAGCATACTCAAGGTGTGAGCGTACTTGTCCCTCGTACAGGATCTTGCAACCCCTACTGTCAAGCAGTTTGCGAGATACGGCGAAGTGCTGTAACTTCCTGGCTGCCTTGTTTGCAAGTTTTTACAACAGGGTTCTTCATGGTTAGTTTGGAGTAAAATTTCACCCCAAGGATATCACTTCTTCTCCAGGTGCCAAAATCCTCCCATTCATCCTTACTACTGGCACCACATTCCCATCATGGTGCCTGAGACGATCATCATTTGCATTTCCCTAGGTGCAAATGTTACTTGCCATCTATTTCCCCAAGCTGATATAGCTATCAGCTGGTGATTGATGTAGCTTGGGAGAGCTGGCATTTTCTCTTGGTAAGTGAATGTCAGTGTACAGTCGTCTGCATATGCATGTGATTCTGGGATGGATGAAGAAGGTCGTTAAAGTAGACATTCCATAACAGTGGACCCAGCACGTTCCCTTGTGGAACGCTTGCCCAATAGGATGCCTTGCTGATTCGTTCCATTGAGGATACACTTAGAGATCACCATGAAGGTAATCACTGAGGAGACATAGCGTAGAGCCTGCAATTCCCAGTGCTTGAAGTTTTGCTAAGAGGCCTGGTGCCACAACCCGGTCGAAAGCGCCAGCAATGTCCAGTGCTACCACACAGCTGACTTTGGATTCATCCCAGTGACTGGTCCCACTTAGTGGAGAGGTTTAACAACAGATCGGGCAGCAGAGAAACCTTTCCTGAACCATATTGACGATCACAAAGTAGTGAGTGGTAGTCAAAAAAATCTGTCATTTTGTCTTGAATTATTGTCTCAAGGATCTTACCAGTGATTGACAGGAGTGACACTGGTCTGTAGTTGCTGATTTCTGCTCTGCTCTTCTTTTGTGAACAGGGACTACATTTGCCTCTTTCCATGGAGAGGGGCCCTTTTACACTGTACTAGGCAGTGCTGAAAGATGCGAGTTAGAGGTGCTGCTAGCTGGTCTGCACATCTTCTCAACAATCTTGGGCTCAACTTGTCTGGGCCCACGCCTTTTCTTGGTCAAGTGATTTAAGAAGGAAATGCACCTCCTCCGCCCTTTTTGTCACCACTGACAGTTTTGACACAGTTCTTGCAGCTAGCCAAGAGGTCCCTTGCTGGATCAGGAACTTGCATTTTGGTAGCAAAGTGTTCAGCAAAGAGGTCCGCCTTTCTTGACTACTAGTAAAGGTGGTCCCATCCTGTCGATTTAGAGGTGGAATAAGTTCATCAGGCAGATAACCTTGTCTGTCCTTGACCCGGACCACCAGGTTTTGGGAGCCTACCCCACCTGATGCTAACTTTCTTTTAGTGTCCACCTCCCATTTAGCAATGGCCCACTTTGAACATCACCCATATGCCTACAGGCTTGCAAAGTGCAAGTTCCTGTTATAAGTGGTAGGATGTCTCTTATACCTTCGCCATGCTTTGTACTTGCAGTAGCAGCCTCTCTACAACGAAAGCCAAACCAAGGCTGATCTGTAGGCTTTGTCACATATTGCCGGGTGAGGAATGTGTTCTTGTTGCAGATTAAGGATGTGTCCAGTGAAGGCTTTCAGTTGGTTTTCAACATCCCCCTGGAGAAGAGCATTCCGTCGGTGGTGGCGAGCTTTAGAGCAAAGGGCGGCCAATTACCTCTTTCCCATAGCCAGGTTGTGCGTGTGGACTCCTCACTTGTTTTTGTTGGGATCTTAAGTGTGGTAAAAAAAGCCTTGTGGGCAGACGATCCAACTGCCGAGGGTTGACAAGTGCTATGCCTTTGCCAGATCACTCACTACTGGGTCAAGGGAGGAGCCAGAGATATGAGTAGGGAAATCAAAAAAAGTTTCTCATGTCAAACACTGCAAGAAAGTCATGAAAGTCCCTCTGTATAAGGTGCTGGTTGAGGTCACCAACAATTATAATGTTGACAGTTTTTGTTGTAGCAGAAGGAGTCAATATTTTTTCCCTTAGGAAGTTGATAGGATCTGTGTGTTGCCACTGAGGTCTGTACATTGCACATGCTAGTACAGAGGTACTAGTGTTTATACAGAGCTTGAAGAACATCATTTCAAGATGTGTAGGGGTGGCAACATCTATGTGCTGGGCATGAACACTTTTAGAGAAGCACACAGCAACACCACCTCCTTGCCCTTGCCTGTCTCTTCTCATCCATGAGGTGTAGCCAGCAATTCTTGCAAAATTTTCTGGAGTCCTGTCATCCAAAAATGTTTCAACAACAGCTATCATGTCGGGACGTCGAGTGTTCACAAAGCTATGTGTGAGCTCTCCAACATTAGTAATGAAACCCCTAATGTTTGGCCGACAGGATGCTGATAGACTGGCTCCTCATGATGAAGTGGTCAGCTTGAGGTTGGGTGTGTAGGGAAGTTTGTAAGCTGGCTGCAGTGATCGGGGCCCCCTCTTGGCGGGGTATCCAGCTGTAGAAAGGGGTTCTCTTTATCATTGTTGACCTTTTGTGTCTTCTGCCACCCCTTTTTTTTGGAACTTTTTAAGCCTATAGAGTCAATTCCTTGATTTTGGGGATGTTGAAGGGCTGGGGGCATCTCAGAAAGTAGGTAAGTTTTGGGTTTGGACAGGCACCTGGTAGTAGGTAGAAGGATCATTGTGTCAGGTCTTTTCATCCTGTTTTCCCAATCGCCCCGGAGGTCGAGACTTTTTTCTCTAGGTTTCAAATGATGGCATTGAACCCAAGAGGAGCACCAAGGGAGTCTTTTGGCTGGATAAAATTTGGCTGGTGTCCTGGAAAAACGGCACTAAATTCGGGATCATTGTCGATTGGTAGAAACTTTTACATTGGAGGGGTTTAAAAAAAGGGCCCGGCTTTCTCCTTGTCTTTAATTTTACTGATGTCCTCTAGGAGAGATTCTGTTGTGCCGCTAGGGTACATCACCCCAGGAACCAGTATTGACTCGTGGAGAGTGTTTCTGTGATTTTGATGATCAAAAGAATAAATGGGAGCGAGAGGGGGTCCCTTTTTTGCACGCCGTCAATGATAAAATTTTTTGCCCCCAAAAAAGTTTGGAGGCCACTGTAACAGTTCTAGAATGGATAAAAGGGGGGGGAAGTTTCTAAAAAACTGCTTGGAGAGCAGTATCCCTTCTGACTGATTTGAAACATTGGCAAGTCAAGCCCAAAGGCTTTTCATAAACATTTTTTTTGAAATACCGTGCTGCAGGGGCAGCTGTTCCAGCCCTTTTGAACGCCAAAACCGAGTGAGTTGGTTTCAGCACTGCATCAACCTCTTGACTCCCCCTTCTTACTGCGCCTTGGCAATAGGTGCCGAGGGTGTTACTCACGCAATGGGCCTGATTCCACACCTTTTTCCGGGGGCACACATTTAGGCCCCAAAAAAAGGGGGTTGATGGCCTTGGGAACCCTGCAACCCGGGACACGGGTTGGAAAAACTTATAGTTAAGACAGCACCCCTCTCTGAAACCTCACCAACTGTGGATTGAGTATTTTTTTTAAAGTGTTGGGGCCTTTAAAACCCGGGTGAAACCTCCGATGGCCCTGGGGAAAAAGACATAGCAGCTTTATCACATCAGCATTCTGTAAGGTTAGATGTTCTTCCCTGCTGCAATGTAGGGGGGTTAAATGTTGGTACTGGGGCCTGGGTGGAGTTTGCCCTTTCAACTTGCCCATGCTGAGCCCTTGGGACGAGGTATCCTCACTGGTTATAAGCCTCAGAGCTCCAATAATATTCCCCGTTCTTTTTTTTTTGCAAATCGGGCTTGATTTTTGAGGGTTAGGTGCCTGTTGTTGGCATTTGCCTGGGGGGTGTTTGTCCCCCAGAGGGGAGCAGACGAGTTGTCTCCCTTGGGGAATGCATTTTATTGCCCAAATAACATGTGTTGTAGTGACTTGCCCTCCTTGGTGGGACAGCCAAACGGCTTTGTCAAAAAGAGCGGTTGTGCCGGGATCTGTTTTTGAAGGAGCATCGTTGACTTTCTTCAGAGGGAAGTCACGGTAGCTGTCAGCGCGTTTGCTGGGAGGGGCTGTTGGTTGTTCTCTTTTGGAGATCCCCTACCCTAGACTACATTGTGTGCATGGATGTTGCCATTTGAGAGTTTGTTTTGTAATTCCCTGTAGCAACTCGGCAGATGCCTGTAAAACACGGTTTTGGCTCTGCCGTGAAGTTTCCCGGGGAACCGCGAACTTGTGAATTTGATATCTTTGGGTGGGAGGCGAGTTGGGTGAGGGTAAGGACAGCAGGATGCATGGGGGTTGGGGGGGGAAAAGTGCGAGCGGCGGAACTTGTAATTGGTGGGCACTAAACGCAACACCGTTGGTCAAGAATCAGTGGGCCAGGCTGGGATGAGGGGAGGGAATCGTGAGGGGGGGGGAAAGGGGAGTGTTTCCCTGTGTGTTCATCAAGATGCACATCACTGACTAACTTATCTAATTTTTTAACCTTATTTTTCCCATTTAAAAAAAAAACCCTCGCTATTTGGCCCCTAATAACCACTCCACTTTTAAACCCGGGGTGTTTTCTGTTCCCATCCAACGCAGTGTCGTGAGCGGCCACTTCCCCCCCCAACCCGCCCCGGGGCCGGACACATTTTAAAAAAAAACCTCCTCACACCACCCTGGCAGGATCCCCCAACACCGCTATCCCCAAACCCCAAATGCACACTGCATTTTTCACTGATACAGAAGTAACGGTCAAAATCAGAGGATTGTCAAAACTCTGTGGTCCCCGGGTGGATACTCACGATGATGTCTGCCGAAACTGGCTTAGTAAACAAGTCGGTTTCTTGGTTTCCAACAGAATGTATGGGCCCACAAACGGGCCCCTCCCCCCACGCCGGCAACCGGTGTATTTATATATATTATATATATATATATATATATATATATATATATATATATATATAATTATAAAATTTTAAATATGCCACGCTGGCATGGCAAGCTTTTGTGGTGGGCTAGCTGTGGGATTTTCAGTTATAACCCCGGGATCAACAGGCGACCAGGTTGAGATCAACAGGACTTATTGTGAATACTCTTGAAGTTTCCAGTGAAGCGAGAAGACATTTCACTGCACCGTTTAAAGGTAAATTGTGGAATGTTGGGCATTCGTGAATGTTGGTGATGGGGGTGGTGAGGAAGAGGGCCCATTGGGGTGAGGAGTAAAGGGCCTACACTGTGATGAGTCCCGGCAAGATTATCGTACATCGCCTCAAAAAAGCTCTTAAAAAAAATCTTTTCCCAGCACCTGCTTCCAGTTAATTTGGGAAATGATCGTGTCGATGATGGAATTTAGAGGTATTTATGGAAAACAATGTGAAATTAATTTTTAACGAGTGAGGCCCCAGTCGTGCAGCACCCCCTCAGGGGGGGTGGGTGGAAGAGGTGGGAGGTTTGTAACTAGTGGTGATGAACACATTGGTCGCAGTGCTCTACCCACATTGTCCATATGTAATGGGAAACAAAAAAAAAGTTATGTGATTGTAAGACAGTTTTGAACAAATATAGTGTGCAAGCCATGTGTTTTGTACTCCCCGGGATAACCCCATCAACAACCTGCGCCTCCCCCACCAAATTCCCCAGGGAATTTTTCCCCTTCCCCCCACCCCTCAAACTCCCCGGCCACCACGGACAAGTTCACTCCCTTCCACGCACCAACCCCCCAGCTTTTCAATTCCCTCTATTGTCTAGCTAGCAGAGGGATGCCAACCAGGAGGAAGCAAGCAGCCAGGGAAATGGCACGGGGAATATAGGAGAGGGCAAGTGTCGGTCATGCTTACAGCTTCGTTGTCTCAATTTGGTTTCCCGCAAACACGGTAGTTGCCTGGTTCAGGATTCCTCCGGGGAAAGTGATGATCCAGACCCCTCAGGATAAACCCCACCCCAATAGTTTTCATTCTCAACAACCCTTGAAGAATTAAAGCAACAGGTGAGGACACTCCCATTTTCCCAAAGCCCCCCGCCCCGCGCTGGGAAACTTACAGCCCTTCTAAAAAAAGTAACGATGTTTCCCCACATTTTAAATGCCCCCCCCCAACCATCAAGGCATGGCACAACTTGTCTTTTTGAAATGTCTGCTTAGCGGCGGAAAAAAGGGGAAAGAGGCTAGCCTCAATGAAAATTTAAAATCCTTAAGAGTTTTTCCGGGATAACCTCATTCGCCTTCCCCGTAAAACCAAAAAAAAGGGGAGGGCAAAAACCCCCACTCCCCTTACTGCAGTAAAAAAGTCAGGTCCAGTGAGCAAGAATTTTGAGAGGGAAAAACACAGTGGGGGCAATCAGAATTATTACAGTGAAGATACAGTTGCCCCCAGGGATGGAACGGCTGAAGACTTAGAGGAAAGCCCCCTGCCGGGAAACCAGTGGCAAAACATTCCAACACCTCTGCCCCCACTAGGGAAACTTTGATTTTTGGAAGATAGACATTTAAAAAGCAATAATGTCTTTCCCCATCTGGCTTGTGGGGGTTACACTGGAAAAAGGCCACAGTTTTAAAAAGGAAATGGTTAATCCAGTTATTGGGAAATTGCAGAGACACTGCTTTCAGAGATAAGGGTTCGTCAAAAATTTCCTTGCGGTCTATTCCTGATGAAATTAGCCTTTTTTTTTTGGGTGCAACACTTTGTGCACTTAAGAAGAAGGATGGAGGAATTCGGCCAATTGCATAGGCAACACATTACGCCCCCTCGTACCCAAAGCTGCTGTCGAAGTTTCGTCACACACCCATGATGCTTCAACCAAAACCAGTTTGGCTTTGGGGTCCCAAGGAATGAAGCGTGGTTCATGCAAAAAAGGGCTATATCAAAAACCTGCCTGAGAACAATGCGGGTAAAATTAGTTTAAAGAATTGTTCAATCTCCTGAAAGAGACGTGGAATTAGCAGCAGTCAAGAACATTCCCTGGTCTTTTCCCCCTTTGTTTCAGCTGGTATAGCAAGGAATCAATGTTCTCTTTGGAAGCATGAAATCACATATCGGGGGGTGTCCCAACAAGGAACCTTTGCACCATTTCTCTTCTGTAAGCAGTTAGGGAAATAAAGTCAGACTGACCGCGTGCTAAACATCTGGCCGGTGGCAAACACGGGTAAAAAGGACCCCTCCTACTGCCCTTTTACACGGTAAACAGGGGGACGGAAATGGGTTCGCCCAAAATCCACCCAAAATGTAAAATCATCTCAGTCAGCAACAAGTGATAAATGCAGTGAGATCAAAACACCAGGTGAAGCAGTCATTGCCCCCACAAATAGGTCTTGCTGGGAGCACCTCTGGGAAGCAATGCCATTGACACAATTCTCGGGAAGAAAATTGAATTTTAAGGAGAAGGGAAACAACGAAAGGGCAATTGGACACCCACGATGCCTTGTCCCTTTCTCAAAAAGTGCTTCAGTCTGCCCGGGTTTGCATTTTTCCAAAGAGTGCACCTTCATATGAACCTATACTGCACAAATATGACAGTATTCTGAGGCAGATTTTTACGAAGTATTTAACCTTATCTAGAAGACGGGCAGGGGGAACCAAGCAAACACTTCCGTCAGACTAGGAGGTTTGGTGTCCGCAAGTCATACAGATTGCGTTCCTCTTTCTGTCCTCGTGTATTGCACCCAGAGAGTTGTAGCACGATTCCCCCTGAACTCTTGGGACAAGATTGAAGTCCAGGCCCAAAAAATTCATTGACGGAGAAATGACTGGGATAATAACGGGTTTGGGAGCCAGACCTGCTCCCCCAACAATACAAACAATCGCATGGGATGGTCCAATAGGGAAAAATGGGCCCAACAATGCTTCAAAATGTGTCGGGGAAGGATGAGCCCGCCCCCTGCAGTGGGAACCCCCTCATGCGGGGATTTTCTGTTGGCTTTTCCCAATCCAGCCTTGGCACACGTCTCGCCCCACAGACCATCCGCATCGGTTGCCCTTCGACTTCCCCCCCTATTCTCCCCAAAAACCAGGTGTATTTTGGCAGTGAAGCAGCAGACCGTTTTCAGGCCCATGGTTTTGTGTCCCGTAAAACCCGGGGGAAAGATTAAAGAATGAGAAGTTAATAACATTATCAAGAGGAGCTCACAACAGCTGGATGCCCAGCGTAAGGGAGCCCCCCCAAACTATGCAAAACTGAGGGCGCCAAAACGTCCGATGGTATCACCCTTCAAGCTGGACAGATGGAAAGGGGGGTTTGTGGGCCCTTACAGTGCATCTCCCTTGGTGATACCTTCCCCAATCCCCAGGGAGGAAGGGGGGGAAGCTGCCAGCTTCAGGGAGTCCCCAAAAAGTCTAAAAAAATATGGGAACTTCCCCCATTTTATATGTTTGTTCCCTTAGGCTCAGGACCTTTGGTCAGGGGGGAAAGAGTGCTCAAAATTCCTTTAAGGAGCTGGGAAAAAACTCATCAGGGTAATAGGGATCCCGGGCAGTATTTTTCGTTCCAGCGGCCAGTGGGGCTGTTCAAAGGGTAACCCCTGCGTATTTTGGAACACCCCCCAGCTTGAGGAGCTGGAAAAGATTTTCCCCTTAAAATTTGGTGTACACACGTAACAACATGTACCTTAAATTTCCCACCTTTTTATAAACAATGTATCCTTAAATCTTCTGTCCATATTATGTATAAATATTCCATTGGTAAAACTATATACAAAAAGAGGGGGTGGTAGGGGAAGTGGAATTTTTAAAACGGCTTCGGAAAAAACCCAAATATTTTTCCTTGAAGCCTTTCATGCACTTCTCCGGGGCTATGGGTCCCACAATTAACCGAGGGGGCCCCCCACCCATAATATATATATTATATAATTATTATATATATATAATATATTATATAATATATTTTATATATATATATAATATATTTTATTATATATATAGGACCCCCTCTAGAACTTTCTGGGGCCCCCTCATCCCAGGGAAACAATAAACGTACCTCACTAAAACCCTTTAAGGTTCCCCCCGGAGTGTTTAAATATTTTTTTCTCCTCCCACCCCTATAATTTATATTATATATGTACTTAATTAACAGACAGAATCCCTTGATAGAAAACACAAACATGATACAATGGTACAAAATTTTTAGAGGTTTTAAATCTACTTCAGCTCCTCCGAAGCTGGACGCGCCCCCAGTATGTAGCATGCATTTCCCCTCTGCATACCCAAAGCGAGGAGCGGGAAACATGATAGTGGCTCCCCTTAGGTCAGGTGGGTTGAGGGTTTTGGAACCCATTTTCTTTAAGGAAACATATGGCATGTTTTTCCATGCCCCAAGGGTCTCTGATCCCACGGGAAAAATTGATACTTTTGGGATATGCCCCCTGTACTTGCGGAGATCTTCCTCCCTGGGGTCAGCATTCCTCCTGTCACAGGCCGACAGTGGTTTGGATATACGTCAGCCATGTTGACACACGTATGCCCTGCTAAAGCTTGCCATTTTTCGAGGAATAGATGGTGTTTCCCAGGGGCGGTTCGCGGGTTTTTGTGGGTATTTTTGGCTGTAGGGGTTTGGCCCCCTCTCGGCTGAGATCTAGCTATAGCAAGGGGCTCTCTTTATCATGTCTTTGACCTCATTGTGTCTTGCATGCCGCCCTTTGGGGTTTTTGGAACAGGTTGACCACGTAGCCATTTTGGTCGCTTGCTCATCGCGAAAAATCACGTATATTCTTGTGAATTGGGGCAGAAAAGCGCAGACCCACTGCAATACAGAGGGTCTTAGGATCGGGTGCTTTCCTTCCCGATATGGGAACTGTTTGGAGGAAGTCCGCGGAGTGAAGTGTGTACAGTTTTGGAGATGAGCAGTCTCCCTCCCTGATTTTGGGCCCCCTGAGCATTTTGGAAAGCACCTTTTTGCAAGGGGGCCATCTAGCTTGTTTTTTTTTTTTTTTTTTTTTTTTTTTTTACACGGGGTTTGACAGGTTAAGGGATCCCTAGCTTTATTGAAGCTTTTTTTACAGGTTAAGGATTCCTAACTTTTTTGGCAAGCAAAGAGCTGTTACCTACATCAGTATTTAAAAGCATTTTTATTTTTGGACTACAAATAGGGGACAGGGAGATTTGGAGCCATCTGTGGGCCAGATTTTCTTTTTGATCAATGATTTATCTCGTTGACTCATTATCTGTACGAATGTTTCCTCTCGAGTACCCGGGGGTATGTATGATCTCAGAGGGGGTGATGTTCGGGAAAGGGGTACAGCCAGAGTAAAGTTGCTGCTTTCTGCCCTTTTGGCAAAAAAGCTTGTTTCACGCTGCCCTAAAAAGTGGATCCAAGGGGGTATTTTAAAAAAATTTTGGGCCTTGACATAACAGAAAGGGCCCACCCCACCCTCCTATGTTAAAGGGCTCGCAAAATGAAGATCATCCAGGAGGGGCCCAGGCGGAGATGAGACGTCTTGCTCTTTCTCTACTCTGTCAAGCAGTCCAGAGAGGGGGGGGGCGGAAACCAAAAAAGTGGAGCTACTCAAGGTTGAGCGTACTTGTCCCTGTACGGATCTTGCAAACCCCTACTGCAAGCAGATGCGGATAGGGGCGAAGTGCTGTAAGCTTCCTGGCTGCCTTGTTTCAAGATTTACAACATGGTTTTCATGGTTAGTTTGGAGTCAAATTTCACCCAAGGATATCAACTTCTTCTCCAGGTCCCAAAAATTCCCATTACCTTATACGCACCAGCATTCCCATCAGGGTGCCTAGAGACGATCTCTTTTTGCATTTTTCAGGTGCAAATGTTACTTGACATCTTTTTCCCCCCAAGCTGAAAAGCTATCAGTGGTGTTTGATGAGCTTAGAGCAGTGGCATTTCTTCTTTTGGGAAAAGTGAATGTCAGTGTACAGTCGTCTGCATATGCATGTGTTTTGGGGATGGATGAAGAAGGTCTTGAAGTGACTTCCATAACAGTGGACCCGCACTTTTCCTTGTGGAACGTTCCCCCCAATGGGAAATGCCTTGCTGTTTCCGTTCCATTGAGGACTACACTTAAGATTACCATAAAGGTAATCATGGGGAGACTTTGCGTAGACCCTGAAATTCCCCTGCTTGAAGTTTTGCTAAGGGGCCCCTGGTGCCACCCGGTCGAAAGCGCAGCAATGCCCATTGCTACCACACAGCGATTTTGGATTCACCCCGGATGGTGCACTTAGTGGAGAGGTTTAAAAACAATCGCAGCGAGAAACCCTTTTTCCTGAAGCCATTTTGACGATCACAAAGTAGTGAGTGGTAGTCAAAAAAATCTGTCTTTTGTCTTGAGTTTATTGTCTAAAGGGATTTTACCAGTGATTGACAGGGTGAACGGTCTGTAGTTGCTGTTTTTCTGCTCTGCTTTCTTTTTGTGAACGGGGGGGGATACATTTGCCTCTTTCCATGGGGGGGCCCTTTTAATGTACTGGGCAGTGCTAAAAGATGCGAGTTAGGGTGCTGCTAGCTGGTTGCACATCTTCTCAACAATCGGGGCTCAACTTTTTTGGGCCACAGCCTTTTCTTGGTCAAGTGATTTAAGAAGGAAATGCACCCCTCCTGCCTTTTTGTCACCAACATTTTTGACACAGTTCTTGCAGCTACCCAAAGGGGGGTCCCTTGCTGGATCGGAATTTGCATTTGGTGAAAAGTGTTACAAAGATCCCCCCCTTCTCTTGAACTGTAAAGGTGGTCCCATCCGTCGATTTAGAGGTGGAAAAAGTTCATCAGCAATAACCTTGCTGTCTTGACCAGGGCCACCAGGTTTTGGAGCCTCCCCTCCCTGATCTAATTTTCTTTTAGGTCCACCTCCCATTTAGAAAGGGCCCCACTTTTGAACACCCCCATATCCCAAAGGCTTGCAGTGCAAGTTCCCTGTTATAAGTGGTAGGATGTCCTTATACCTTCGAGCTTTGTATTACGTAGCCCCCCTCTACAACGAAACCCAAAAACCAAAGGGCTATCTGTAGGCTTTGTAAATATTCCCGGGTGGGGAATGTGTTTTTTGCAGTTTAAAGGGATGGCATAAAGGGCTTTATTTGGTTGTCAACCCCCTGGGAAGAGCTTCCAGTCGGGGTGGCGGCTCAGAAAAGGGCGGCCAAAATTACCTTTTTCCCCAAGCCGGGTTTGTGCGTGTGGATCCTCACCTTGTTCGTTGGGATTTTAATGTGGAAAAAAAAGCCTTGTGGTCAGACGATCCAAGGGCCCGAGGGGTTGACAAGGATAGCCTTCTCCCAGATCACTCAACTGGGTCAAGGGGAGCCGAGATATGAGTGGGGAAAATCAACAAAGTTTCATGTCAAACACTGCAAAGAAAGTCATAAAAAGTCCCTCTGTAAAGGTGCTGGTTGAGGTCACCAACAATTTAATTTTGACAGTTGTGTTGTGCAAAGGAGTCAATTTTTTCCCATTGGAAGTTGATAGGATCTGGTGTTGCACTGAGGTCTGAAACTTGCACATGCTAGTACAGAGGTACTAGTGTTTTACAGAGCTTGAAAAATCATTTCAAGAGTGTAGGGGCGGAACACTTTGTGGGCTAAAACACTTTTAGAGAAGCACACGAAACACCCCCCCTTGCCCTTCCCTGCTCTTCTCATCCTGAGGTGTAGCCCAATTCTTGCAAAATTTTTTGGAGTCCGTCACCAAAAATGTTTAAACAACAGCTATCATGTGGGACGTGAGTGTTCACAAAGCTTTGGTAGCCTCCAACTTTAGAAATAAAAACCCAATGTTGGCCAAAGGGTTGCTGTAGACTGGCTTCATGATGAAGTGGTCAGCTTGAGGTGGTGGGTGTTGGGGAAAAGTTTGTAATAGTGCGTACAGGGTTGGTGGGGAGCACAATTGCCCTCCATTTAGTGATGGCTTTGGGGCATATTTAGGGTCCTGTATTCCTGCGGCACTAAGGGTTTTCAAAAGAATTTGCCTTATTTTAATAGTTTTAGTATGGGAAAAGGATAAGAAAGCTGGGAAGGGGAATTGGGAGGATCTGCTCTCCCGCCTCTCAAGCTTACCTGAAGTGAGGCTTGCAAAACCCTGCCCCCTCTTCAAGGGGAAAAATTCAATACACTCTCCGCATGGTTTAAGGATAGAGTCATATTCCTTGAGTTTTTGACTGCTGAAGGTTGGGGAACATCTCAGAAAGTAGGGAAGTTTTGGGGGGGGGGGCGGCACCCGGTGAGTTTGGGGAAGGGATCATGTGTTCAATGTCTTTCTCCGCCTTCCATCGTCCGGAGGGCCGAGACTTTTTTTTTTAGGATCGATCGTGGCATGGACGCAAGAGGAGCACCAAAGGGAGTGCTTTAGCTGGATCAAGGCTCGTGCTCCCGGTAAAAAAAGCACTAATGTTCAAACCATTTCCAGGAGGGGGTAGAACCCCCGGGTGAGAGAGTTCAAAATCAAGACCGTGCGTTTGCCCTGGGCCATTAGCCTCAAAAAGATTCGTCAATAGGTATATTTCACACCTAGGAAGGTTGCAAAGGGACCCTGTGACCCCAAAAAGCAAGTTTTTACAGAGAATCTCCAGCTAGCGTAGCCCTGACGAAATCTGTGCTATGCTAACCTTTATGGTGTAAAATTACCTAATTGGGCGAAACTTAGTGGGCTACTGTCCAGTGGGTAACCGACGGTCTGGGGTTTTGGATCTCTGATCGCGGGTTCTTCCCCGTACTGGTAGGGTTTTTTTTCAATCGTTTTCATTCATTTCGGAGTAAGCACTAATTTCTGGATCATCGTCGATTAGTAAAACTATTTCACAAATGGTGGGGTTTAAAGATAGTCCCCGGGTTTTCTCCCATGGCTTTAATTTTTCTGATGTCTTCTAGGAGAATTCTGTAGTGCCAGCAGGGGCCATCATGCAAGAACCAGATAATGAGCTCACTGGAGGGTGCTTCTTTGACTTCCCTTTAAGACCAAAAGAATAGAAAGGGGGCGAGAGAGGTCCCCGTTGCCCCCCCTCACACGAGTCAAATTTCATGGTTCCCCAAACAATAGTTTAGAAGTACACTGTAAAAGGGTTCTGTGAAGGGGGTAGAGGGGAAGGGAATTTTTATAAATGCTTGGGGAGCAGCATCCCATTGACTAAGTTGAAAGCGTTGGCAAAATCCAATTTGATCAAGACTTTTTCATCGGAGTTTTTTGATGTATAGCCACTTAAACTGACTGAAAGTTTGTGTCCCCATGAATCATAAATAATCGGGGAAAAAAATTTTAACATAACGAAAAAAAAATTTTCATTGGTTTGGGCAAACTAAAAAATTTATTGACCTAATATAATAGCAGAATTAGCTAAAAAAATTTTTAATTTAAATTAGGTCAGGTGAAGTTTCTAAGTTTTTTTGGTCCCTTTAAAAATAAAATTTATGTATTTCAATGTAAAAGAAATTTTTTGAACGAACCTAACTTAAAAAAATCACCTGCCCCAAATTAAAAGGGCCCTATTTTTTTTTTTGCTAACTAAATTTTATCAAATATCATAGTTCAGTTTAAATTTTCCATTAAACGAAAAATCAATTTTAAAATATCTTTTGTCAGAAAGATTTTGCAGGTTATGGAAAAAAAATTTTTTTTGCTCAGGTTTTATGAGAGGGTAGATGGAGAAAGAGAGAAGAGAGAGAGAGAGAGAAAAGAGAGAGAGGGGAGAGAGAGAGAGAGAGAAGGGGAGAGGGAAAAAGAGGAAAGGGGAAGGGGAGGAAGGAGAGAGAGAGGGGAGGGGAGGGGGAGAAAAGAGAGAGGGGAGAGAAGAGAGAGAGAGAGAGAAGGGGAGAGAGAGAGAGAGAGAAGAGAGAGAGAAGAGAGAGAAAGAAGAGAGAGAGAGAGAGCAGTAGTTATTTTGGACATTATTTCTGTGATGATCGCCCTACAAACGGTCTGATTCACTTCTTTTTGTTGAGAAAAAACCCGATCTGGTACCAATTCAAACAGTTTCAGAGGACGTCACAAGAGTCAATGAAAGAAAAATTTTTAAGAATAAATAATAAATAAATTTCATGTTATTCAAAAAGGGGAAAAAAACAATATACGTAAACTAAATGCAAATAAAAAAAAATATAATTCAACAATTCAAAATAAATCGATAAAAAAATGTATCCATGAAAAAGAAAAAATCATATGAGCGAAAAATTATAGGGGTAATAAAAACTAATTAAATTTTTTTTGTTTTTCTTTTTTCAAAAAAAGGGTTAGAGAAAAAAGGGGGATTATATGGGATTTACTACTTGGTTTTCCCGAAGAAATTTTTTGACATTGTTTTAAGCGGTGGATGACAGTTTAAATTTTTCTTCCTCACGTTGCTGGGTGCAAAAATTTATGTCACATCCCCGTACTTAAAAAAAGTGGAAAAAAAACTGTTCCCATACTTGACTGAAGGAGAAGGAGCAGTTATTTACTGTTACTTAATGAGGAGTAGAGGCATTTTTTAGTTACTTGACTGAAAGGAGGTAGCCGGGACTGTTTCTTCTCTTTACTTTACTGAAGGAGGTAGCCAGCACTGTTTCTTCTCTGTTACTTGACGAAAGAGGTAGCGCACTGTTTCTTCTCTGTTTCTTGATGAAAGAGGTAGCCAGCACTGTTTCTTCTCTGTTTTCTTATGAAAGGGGGTACCGCACTGTTTCTTTTCTTTATTGACTGAAGGGGTAGCCAGCACTGTTTTTTTTCTTTGTTCTTGATGAGAGGTAGCCACATGTTTCTTTCTGTTCTTGACTGAAAGGAGGTAGCCAGCACTGTTTCTTTCTGTTTTCTTTACTGAAGGAGATAGCCAGCAAGTACTGTAACGTCATTCTAGACAAACCCCTTTCTGTGGAAAAAAAACTCGGGGTTACAATCCCAAAAATTTAAAAGTTGCATAGGGAAATTTCACTTAAATACTAAACAGGGGTTGACACTGGTCAGAGAACAAAAAGGAAAGGGTTTATATATAGATTCATATGAAAGAGACACAAAAAGAAGGAAATAGAGTGATCAAAAATTTTTAAAAATAGAGAAAGGGGGAAATAAAACGAAAGAGAAACTAGGCTTTAAAGCGAATGTTGATGCTCTGATAAATTTTAACTTGACTCAGACTTTCGCGTCTTTATTTTACGAGCTTTTTGCTCTTTCTTCACACTTAGAACAGGTTGGACGCATTTTGGCCCTCATTGCCTCCAAAAACTCAAAAAACCGTGAGGGTATGCCTCTCTGAGTATTCATGGGGGCTCTCAGCTGGCTTTGGTGGAGTTTAGACGTCTCAGTTCGGCGACGACTTTCCACTTCGGAGCCTTTTCCCTTATACACACCCCGGGCAATTGGGGAGAGGACCTATACATCGCTTTCTTTCCGCTTTGGTTTTGAAAGGGCCCGCGAAAACCCCTTTTTGACTTAAATAGGATACTGGGAGCTTGGGTATCTGGCTCTGCGGGGATATAAGCAAGGGGGCGAGGTCCATTGATTGATTGGGGAAAATACTGTTCTCTTCTGTTTTTGGGTATAACTTTCGCCTTTTCTTTGCAATTTCGATAAAATTTGGACAAAATTTTTTTTTTCCCGGGCTCCAGGAACAGCCGTAATAATGTATGCGTGCTGGCTCTCTTTAAAAAAATATAAATAATAATAATATTTAAAAATAATAAAATAATAAAATAATAATAATAATAATAATAAGTTGAGGGTTATGTGTGGGTGAAAAAATGAAGGAATCCGTAGTTTGGGGTTAGGAGAAGGTGTGTTATTACCAAAACTTTAAACCAGAGGGCTGAGTGTTGTGAGGGGGTTTGGACATGTAAGAGGATGGAACGAAAAGAAAGACTTTGGAGTATACAAACTGTATGGGGGGAAGGGGGTTGGTGTCGGCCCAGGAAAGGTTGGAGGGGAAAAAAAAGGAAATTTTTGTGGTGGGGCTTGGGCTTCCAGCAACAGCGTGGGTGTTAGATAGGGGCAAATGGGGACAAATTTTTTTTAGGACTTGACTGTTGTTGGGTGTAAGCAAAAGTAACATTTATGAAGGGGTTCAGGGAAACGGCAGGGTCGTACAGGGCCTGCACTCTGAAGGAGGGGCGTTTTAAGTTTCAAATTTTTGAACTATAGTGTAAGCATTCCTCTGGCGACAGTGATGGAGTAAATGATGATGGGAAATTTTTCATTTTCGGGGCCCCCCGCCTTGGTGGGAAAAAGCCGTGAGTAAAAAATAATAATAATTATAATAATAAAATAATAATAATAATAATAATAATAAAAAAAAAATAATAATAATAATAATAATAAAATCCAACAACAACCCCAACACATGTATACATATGACGTTTCATTTTCCTAATAGTAATAAACATCGTTTTTCTACAATACATAACAGACCAAGCTATATCATTGGATACTACAAAGCCCTGGTTATGCGGGGCTTTTAGGGCAGCTTAGATAATTTGTCCCTAGGATGGGAGCCACAATGGGGCTAACATCCAGGTACCTATTATGCTAGTAAAGGGGGCGGCATGTTTAAGTAACATGACCAACGTTTCTCACGTTGGGAAGCGGTGCGTTTTTCTGGGGGTGTTTTTTCAGAGTGGACGTTTTTTTCTAGAGGCTTGCCCCGGTTTTCGCCCCTTTTTTCAGGAGTGTTTTTTAATCTGTGCAATTTTGATGTGGGAGGTGGGTTTTTTTAGAGTGCGCTACTGGCGTTATCCCAAGCGCGGAGTCGCCTTCCCCCCCTATAATCATACAAACTCTTTTCCCCTTACCCCACCTTAGACTGCCAAATCTTCAAATCAAAATTCCCCACACTTCCCTCTCCTTAAAAAATAAGACCCTCAACAATCTTCTTTCCAAGACCGTCCACTCCATACCCTCCACTAACAACACCGCCAACTAACTATGAAAACCTTCAAAACCCCAGAGCACTTCATCTCCCTCCCACCCTCACCCTTTTCCCCCCCGCCATCAACTGTATCAGGATCACTCCCCCATTGCATCATCCTCTGAAAAACAAGGAACAAGACTAGTTAACTCCCTCACCTTTCCGTCCTCATCTCTGCAACGTAATATTCGAGTTTCTCAGCGTGACACAATACCCCTTTTGGATGTAGCTTTTAAATGATATGGAAGGAGTGACACTTTCCACCCTGGGAAATAATCAACTTTTTTCCACCAGTTCACAGGGGGAAAAATATTTCCCGATTTGGTACATCAGTCCCTATATCGGCTTTCGTACAAAATTTTTAATACTTCTAAGATGTTTTGAAAATTACTTACATATAATTACATTCATACTAATTACTTTTCTCTAATTACATTTCATACTAATTATATTTCATATAAATTTCATTACATACTAATATATTAATACTAATTGTTTCTTTTTTTTGGGGCAACACGAGAGGTTTATTGTTTCGGTAAAGACAGTGAATAAAACAAATAATACTCAATTTTTTTTTAAAAATTAAAGTAAAAAAATTACCAAGATTGTAAGAATAACAAAAGTTTTTTTTGGGTTTTTTTGCAGGAAAATCCATGATGGTATCGTAGTGAAAAGAATTTTTCCCAAAATTTTCTTTTGTCATCGAATAACGAGCTAGTGGCCTGGGTTTGGGAAAGCTTTCGTTCACACAGGAGGGTGGGTTCGATTCCCCAGTGGGGGAAAAAATTTCGACGCGTTTTCCCTTTCACCCGTTGTCCTGTTCACCCACCCCAAATAGGTACTTGGGTGTTAGTCGACTGGTGTGGGTCGCACCGGGGGGCAAGAGAGGACCCCTATTAGCAGACAGTCCTCGATGATGCAGACTTTTTTGGGGTATCCTGGGTGGCTAACTCTCCACGTTAAAATCCGAACGAAAACGTATTTTTTCTTATATACACTGCATGTTTTAGAAAACTGATTTTTAAAAACTCTACCCGTGTCCTCCCTCTACCTGTGTCCTCCACTCTACCCGGTCCCCCACTCTACTGTGTCCTCCACTCTACCTGTGTTCCCCTTACCTGTGTCCTCCCTCTACCTGTATCCTCCACACTGCCTTGTCCTCAACCTTTCCTTGTCCTCCACTCTACCTGGTCCTCCCCCTACCCCCTTTTCCCCCCTTACCCGTTCCTCCCTCTACCGTGTCCTCCACTTTCCCCTTTTCCTCCACTCACCTTGCCCCCACTCTACCCGTGTCCTCCATTTTTCCTTATCCAACCCTTTCCTTGTCCTCCACTCACCCGTATCCCCAACTCTACCTGTGTCCTCCACTCTACCTGTGTCCCCCACTCTACCTGTGTCTTCCCCTTACGTGTCCTCCACTCTACCGGTTTCCCCCACTCTACTTCTACCTTAAAAAAATAATTTTTGGCTTAAACGCCAATATTTTTTTAAAAATTATATTTTCCTATTTTGGGTTTTAACAAACCTAACTGTCCTGTCCCACTATTATCAACAATGAATAATCTCTGGAATACTTAGAGAAATACTACATGAAAATGATGTTCCGTCTATAAATTTGCTTATAAAATTTTTACATTTTATAATGATATGTATGAGTCTAATTTGAATATAAAACTGAACAGTATCACCATAATTTTTAAAACTATATTCGAAAAGTAATTCAATTTTTTTCTAGCAATTTAAAGTTTTAAAACATGACTTTTATAGATCAGGTAAAATGTGGTATAAACATTACAAAAATAAACATTCACAAAAATGGTATGTGCTTAAATGCTTGGATCAAGAACCCTCCCCCTACCATCCAAAACCTCCCCTCCCCACCCCCTATCTAAAAAAACCCCATCTTCACAAAACACCAATCCACAATTCTTATTTTTATTCAGCAGGGACACACACACACACCACAACACACACACACACACACACCACACACACACACACACACACACACCACCACACACACACTACACCCCAGAGAAATTGTGCTAAATTAAGGACCAAGCAGGGAGGCATACAAGGCAGAGAATAAAAATGCAATGTCAGAGTGGGGAACTATGACGTGGGGGTTCCACAGAGGTCAGTTCGGGGCCCGGGGCTGTTTTGGTATAGTGAATGACATAGGAAGGAATTAGACTCAGAAGTGTCCCTGTTGGCAACGATGTGAAGTTTAAAGAGGGAATTTAGTCGGAGGAAGATATGGGAGGACTAAAAGGAATCTGGACAGGGGCAGGCCTGGGCCAGCAGTTGACTCCTGGAGTTAAACCCCACCCCCCCCCCCGCGCAAAAATCATGAAGATCGGGGAAGGGCATAGAAAACGCAGGCAAAGTAAATAGATATTCGCTCAAATTGAAGAAAAAAAGTAAAAAGAGGGGGCAAATAGTTAAAAAAAAAGATGAGCATTTTAAGGGAAAATTAAATAGTAAACTCAAAAAATTTTGGATTTCTTGTGTTACTCTCAATTTTTCTTTATATACCCTTTTATTTTTTAATCTTTATTCTTCAAAGAAACGACTAGAAGTTAAAAAAGCTTGGAAGAAGAACCAAAATTAAACATTATCCGAGGTGAAATTTTTCCCCCAAACACGGTTTTCGATATCACACATAAAATTTATTCAACAAAGAAAAAAAAAAAAATAAAACTGTTTTTTCAATACTTAATTGTTATTCTAAAAGTGAAATTAAGCAAAAGAGCGAAAAGACATACTGCAAATCTTGGCAGAAGATGCGGACCCACTAGGAAAAAGTGGATCCCCATTGGGGTATTTCCTTACACGGTTCTCTTTTTTACCCATCAGTATAAAATGGGGACCTTGTATTGTCGCTGGTGTGGGTCCATCCGGGAAAAAAATTCTTAATTTGCCCGAAATGCCTGCTTAATTAACAAGGGGGTTTCTATATTCAGTTGTCGCTAGGGCCCGTAACCTTGTACATGTACTTTTAAAATAAAGATATTATTATTGTTATTTTTATTATTTTATTATTTTATTTTATTATTTTTTTATTATTATTATTATTTTATTATTATTATTATTATTACTCTTCCACTGGGGGAATCCCGCCCACTAGTGCAAACTTTGTCTACTACACTCCCCTTTTCACCCGACGCAAGTATAAAGCGCCAGCCTTCTTTCCCCGTGCTTCAGCTCTTCACTAACTCCAAGGTTTAGGACGACTACCCCATATTTTAAAATAGTTTTACTGCCTTCCAATTAGTTCTGAATTTGTGTTGATAATGCCACGGATGGGGAAACGTCTACGATAAAGATACCCAGATGATACAGGAGCACGAAAGGCCACTAGCCATGCTAAGCAGGTCCAAGTCACACCGGGCCCAAAAAAGGGACAAGAGCAAGCTCACCGGCCCAAGCCGGTCAGGTCCCAATCATCCCTCTCATATATTTCTCTAACCTACTTTTTAAACTACAAAACATTTAAGCTTTAATGACGTTATCGGAGTTTGTTCCCCCATCCCCCACTTTATCAAAAAGAGCTTTCCCACGTCCCCTTTTTAAAAATTAAATTTTTTTTAAACCCGAAAAAGTTGCTAGAGTCCAGACTTGGTTGGATATTTTTTGCCCAACATTTTTATCCCCTTTTTTTATTCCTGTTTCCATTTATACACCTCAGTCACATCGCCCCTAATTTTACACCTTTCTAGAAAGTGCGATTCAGGGGTTCAGTCTATCTCAAAAAAAAGATATTGATAAGGGGTCAAATTTATCATCCATTTTTTTACGTTTTCCAGCGCATAAATTTCCATCTGTAAAACGGGGACCATAATCTTAATGAGGCCTAACCCAAATTTTTACAGAGTTGAAAAAACAAACCCCCGAGAACTCGTGTATTTAATTTTTGATATAAGCCCAAAAATTTTGCTCGCTTTATTGCCTGTTGTCTTGGTTTTGATAACCCTAACCAGAAATTTCCAAATCTTTCTCGCGGAAGATTTTTTAAAAAGCTGCTTAGTTGTTTATAAGTGTCATGGTTATTTTCCTTTCCCAAAGCTTAGAAATTTGCATTTACTTATTAAATTGCATCTGCTAGTTCTCCGACCATTTTATCAGTCTGTTCAGAACTTTCGCAGCGCTCGAGTATCCTCGTCAAAATTTAATTCGACGGCAATGAGGTGGGGGAGATGATAGGCTTTTGATCCCAGGAACTGGAGCAGCAGTGAAGTAGAGGAAAGGGGGGGGATGGGGGAGGATGGGGAGTCTTAAATGGAGGGAGAGGGAGAAGTACGGATCTTGATCCGAGGAATTGGATCACTATAGAGGAGTGGTATATGGGGAGGAAGGGGAAGTAGGGGGGGTTTTCGCTACCAGGGATAAAACCGTTGGAAGTCTAAAGGGAAAGCTTCCATTATCTCTAGCAAAAGCACGTAGGCAGAGGGGAAAATAAAAACCCATTATACTTTTCAGATCTGGGAAATTTCCCCTATGACCCAGGGAAAATACGCCCCTCGGGATAAAAAACCATTTTTGCAGTTCTGCGGTAAAAAAAAATACACAACTCTGAGAAAACATCCCCTCATCCCCCTTTTCTTTCCCCGCAAAACACAGCATCTCTGAGAGATTTTAAAAACTGCACCATAGTATGAATAAAGGACTTCTTTCTTACTTAAAAAATTACTTGACTACTTATTCACTTACTAATTACCCCTTTTCTTTTACTTAATGCTTTAAAAACTATCGTTTTAAAGAGCAATGTGACTGATCTTAGACTAGTAGGTCCCGTCAGCATTTTTTGGAAAAAAAAGAAATGTTAATTTTATGCGATAATTTTAATTTATTCATTCATTGTTTGAGCTCTTTTAGTGTGATAACTGAAAATAACTTGCACGGGGGTTTAACTTTACGTGCTTGTTTAGTTTAGGAAATAAAATATGTCCCAAGTATCCCCCCAAAAAAGGGCCTAAAGTATAGCCTGATTGTTTCAGTTTTTTTCTTTGGGCTTTCATTTTGAACTTTGTTAAATTTTAATTTTTTTATTTTATTAAAATAAATAAGTTTTCTGTAGTACCCGAATGCCGTGTAACAATTGCTAACTTGTATTTGTATCCCAAAAATTTTTTCTTAAAACATACAAATTATTTTTTTTAAAAATTCGTACGGGTTTTAAATTGTGAGGGAACTACAAAAGAAGCCTTTAGAAAAATTTTAAAAATTTTGACTTTTAAAAAAGGCTCTAGTTTCCCCGAAAATTTTTAATTTATGGCACTGATTACCCTCTTCTGTACATGTCCTACGTCTTTAAGTTATGTCCGGAATTTGTATTGATTAAAACCTGGGGTGGCGAAACGTCTACAATAAAGATACCCCGATGTTGCACTGGTCTTAAATTTTTCTTGCGGTATTTAAAAACCCTTCTTACACAACGTCAGCACGCAACACATGGGGTTTTTTGAGGACAGACAAAACCCTTTTGCTACGACAACACTCTACAACTAACCCCTCTCTTTGGGGAAGGACCTACTTCCACGGGGGAAACCCCGTCCAGTAAATATCCCCTCGTTGCTAAAAATGCGTTATATTAAAGGCCAGGATCTTTTTTTGCCTCGAATCTCCACGACTATGGTGCTCTTCGCCCTCTCCTGGTTGAGGGACTATTCCCTCATTTCTGTACATATTTCTATGTCTTCAAGTTTGTTAAATTTTTGTTTTGATAAAGCCACTGGATGGCGAAAACGTCTACAATAAAGAAAACCCAGATTTTGCACATGTGTCTTAATCTCATCTTGTGGGTTTTTAAAACCATTCGACCACTTGTCAGACACTGCAACATCGGAAATCTTAATTCTGGGGACTGTACATCCCTTCCCGATACGACAACCCTATCAACTAACCCATCTCTTTGGGGGCCCTATTTCCCACTGGGGAACCCCAGGTTGGGGGACGACTCCCTCATCTTTTAAAATAGTTTTACGCCCTTTCCATATGTTCATGAATTTGTATTTATAAGCAAAGGGTGGCAAAAAGCTACGATAAAGATACCCAGATGAAGTAAGGAGCACTGAAAAAGGCCTACTAGCCCTGTAAGCAGGGCCAAGTCAACCGGCCCCAAAAAAAGGGGCACAAGAGCAAGCTCCCGCCCCAAACCGGGCGGTCCATTTACCCCCTTTATAATTTTCTAACCTACTTTTGAATACAAAAAATTTTAACTTTAATGACGTTCTCGGGGTTTGTTCCCCTCTCCTAATATTACCCAAACGTTCTAATTTCCCGAATTTTTTAAATTTCGGCATGCCATAAATTGAATAAAGGGGAAATTAACAGAATTAAAAGCTTTAAATGTTAATTTGGAAAAAATGGCAAGTGCAGATGCATTTGACCAAAAATTCCCAAAAATTTTGGACCATTTCTAGTTTCCTGGGGTGGCTCCAATAACTTCCAAAAACTTGTTCTCATTGATTTAAAAGATAAAAAAAAAAAAAAGGGGCCTTCAACAGGTGCAATTTCGCTCCTTAAACACGATAAAAATTTTTAAATCTAATCAACATCTGTGATGTAAAGACAGAGGCGGTTCAGTGAAAAAATTTTGTTTCACAAGGACGTACTTCCACCATCCTTTTCCTTATTCGTATCTGACACAACGGATGTGTAAGCCCCAGCATACTAGAATTAACTGAGGTCATCCCCGGACATGCAAATTCCAATCGACATTAGCCAAGTCTTCAAATAGGCTTCAGAAAATAATATGAATTTCAACGAGGACAAATTTCAATTACTCCGCTTTGGAAAACTCGAGGATATAAAAAATGGATTATAATATAAAACAAATTCCAACAAAACCACTCTAGCGAAAACTAATGTGAAAGGGCCGTAAATGTATTTTCAGACAATCTCACTTTAATTAAAAAATCACAGGAAAGTCTCTATTACATCTGCTACGAAAATGGTGGGATGGATAATGCGATCCTCTAGGCTTTATACTAACGGCACATTTCAAGTTAGGCGAAACTGCAGACCTGCAGAATATACAGAGAACTCTGATTGCACAGATAAGTCAATAAAGATCAAAAGTGGGAAAGGTTGTAGTCCCCCTGAAAAGCAGGCGAGAAAAATAATCTATTTTACACTGGGGGAAAAACCCGAAGAATAATCCCCAAAAATCCACAGGGCAGTCACTCCCCAAAGAAATTAAAAGTTCGAGGGGGTTTTAATATCCCCCAGTGAAAAACAGTGCAATAGTACATGAGAGATAAAACAAAAGCGTCAGGGAAAATTGCTCTGCAATTTTCCCAAAGAGCAAAATTTTTTTTTCCAGCAAACCCAGCTAAAACTCCCAAAAAGATTTTTTGACAGATTGAAAGGCTCCAACCTTCTTTGTAACGTGGAGGCGGCCCACGGTGCTGCAGACGCTGTGGCAGTTCCTTCGCAATAATCACTGCTCTGCTACCAGGCCCTGCCTGTCAAAATCTCCACGAGTCCAGCAGGATATTATATCAATGACTTTTGGCTCGGAAATTCCATCCTCGTTGCCCTTATTATGGTTGTAAAGGGGCAACGAAAGACAGAGTAACAACACAGAGTATTCTTCTTCGGGTACCCAGGATCACCACAACACAAAACTATAGATACCACAAGGCCTCATTATTCCCATTCCGAAGCCCAATCAACAAAACTCATTTCGCCCAATATCCCTTACTAGCTGCTTGTGTAAAACATTCGAAAGGATGATTCTTAATCGTCTTATGCACAGAATTAAGCAATTTTTGTCTCCCCGATTGCTTGGCTTCATGCATGGAAGGAGTGTGCATCATTGCATTACCACCTTTCTCACTCTGCACACTGACAGTTCATACACTACCTTCCTTGACCTTAAATCCGCTTTTGATGTAGCCAACCGACATGTAATCTTAGTGAACTTGCCAGAATTGATGTTGGAGGATGGCTTCTCCGCTGGATTAAAGGTTACCAGTCCAACAGAAAGTCGTCTGTGTTGTTCCAGGGACATAGAAGTGTAACTAAAGATTTTGAATTAGGAACCCCACAGGGAGGTGTGCTTAGTCTCACCCTTTTCAATATTCTGATTAATGCCTTAATTAATGATATGCCTAGCCAGCTCCATCATTATATGGTTAGTTTTGCTGATGATATAATGATTCACGCCACCCAACACCCAAAACATTCTTAATCATGTACTAGCCTCGGTTCAGGACCTGGGGTTAATAATCTTAGGGGATAAAACAAAGATACTCAACAGGCGTCCTCCTCAGCAGAGAGGCACAGTTCGTCAGATCCAGTTGCATGATGGGTCTCTTCTAGAACATGTAAGCAGATACAGGTATCTAGGTTTTGAGGTTCCACTACTTTGACTTGTTGTAACGAGACTTTGTCGCCAATACAAAGAAAGGCTGAGAGCACTTAGAGTTGTGGCAGGTTTTCATCCCAGGTATGGTGCTAATGTTAAAATTGTGAAAATGATGTATCTTGCTTATATTAGATCATTGGTTGATTATGCGGCGCCACTACTTGCACTCGTGTCTGACTGAAAGCTTGGAGGGCTGGAAAAACTGCAAAACGAAGGAATGAGGATGCCCTCGTACTGCCAAAATTTTAAATATGCGTAAATAACTTAATATTCCAAAAATTAGAGATTGT
>NW_026505402.1:0-35396 GCF_026875155.1 Cherax quadricarinatus
AAAGAAAAAACACAACACCCTTCCCCCCCCCCACACCACACATAACCCCAAACCCCGGAACAGCACAACAATCAGCACACACACCACCCAGCACACAGCACCCATCGCACCACCCCACAAACCCCCAAACAGACCCTCACCCCCACACACAAAAACACACATCATCAGACACAGACCACACAGGCACACAACCACCATCAGCCCCCCTCCCACCACAACACAGCACACCCATCAGACACGCACAATAGACCACACCATCACAAGCAACACACACGCACCAAACCCCCCCAAACCCGGCCCCCCCACACCCCAAAACAGCACACCAAGCACACACAAACACAACCCCACACACCTCAAAAAAAAAAAAAAAAAAAAAAAAAAAAAAAAAAAAAAAAAAAAAAAAAAAAAAAAAAAAAAAAAAAAAAAAAAAAAAAAAAAAAAAAAAAAAAAAAAAAAAAAAAAAAAAAAAAAAAAAAAAAAAAAAAAAAAAAAAAAAAAAAAAAAAAAAAAAAAAAAAAAAAAAAAAAAAAAAAAAAAAAAAAAAAAAAAAAAAAAAAAAAAAAAAAAAAAAAAAAAAAAAAAAAAAAAAAAAAAAAAAAAAAAAAAAAAAAAAAAAAAAAAAAAAAAAAAAAAAAAAAAAAAAAAAAAAAAAAAAAAAAAAAAAAAAAAAAAAAAAAAAAAAAAAAAAAAAAAAAAAAAAAAAAAAAAAAAAAAAAAAAAAAAAAAAAAAAAAAAAAAAAAAAAAAAAAAAAAAAAAAAAAAAAAAAAAAAAAAAAAAAAAAAAAAAAAAAAAAAAAAAAAAAAAAAAAAAAAAAAAAAAAAACACAGCACCACCATCAGGCACACAGCACCATCATCCCCACACAGACCACATCAGCACACAGCACCCTCATCAGGCACACAGCACCATCATCAGCACACAGCACAACATCAGGGACACAGCACCACCCTCAGGCACACAGCACCACCATCAGACACACAGCACCACCATCAGGCACACAGCACCATCATCAGGCACACAGCACCACCATCAGGCACACAGCACCACCATCAGACACACAGCACCATCAGGCACACGCCCCCTCATCAGGCACACAGCACCATCATCAGGCACACAGCACCACCATCAGGCACACAGCACCATCATCAGGCACACAGCACCACCATCAGGCACACAGCACCATCATCAGGCACACAGCACCATCATCAGGCACACAGCACCACCATCAGCACAAGCACACATCAGCACACCACCACATCAGGACACAGAACACCATCAGGCACACAGCACCATCATCAGAACAGCACCATCAGCACACAGCACCCATCAGGCACACAGCACCACCATCAGGCACACAGCACCATCATCAGGCACACAGCACCACCATCAGACACACAGCACCATCATCATGCACACAGCACAACCATCAGGCACAACAGGGACCAGCACCCATCAGGCACACGCACCTCATCAGCACACAGCACAACCCTCAGACAAGCACAACCCGGCCCCCCACCATCAGGCACACTGACACCATCAGGGACACAGCACCATCATCACACACAGCACCATCATCAGGCACACAGCACAAACCCCTTTACACACACCCTCAGGGACCAGCACCATCATCAGCCACAGCACCACCATCAGGCACACAGCACCATCATCAGGCACACAGCACAACCATCAGGCACACAGCACCACCATCAGGCACACAGCACCATCATCAGGCACACAGCACCACCATCAGACACACAGCACCACCATCAGGCACACAGCACCATCATCAGGCACACAGCACAACCATCAGGCACACAGCACCACCATCAGGCACACAGCACCATCATCAGGCACACAGCACCATCATCAGGCACACAGCACCACCATCAGACACACAGCACCACCATCAGGCACACAGCACCATCATCAGACACACAGCACCACCATCAGGCACACAGCACCATCATCAGGCACACAGCACCACCATCAGGCACACAGCACCACCATCAGGCACACAGCACCACCATCAGACACACAGCACCACCATCAGGCACACAGCACCATCATCAGGCACACAGCACCACCATCAGGCACACAGCACCACCATCAGGCACACAGCACCATCATCAGGCACACAGCACACCATCAGGCACACAGCACCATCATCAGGCACACAGCACACCATCAGGCACACAGCACACACATGCACACAGCACCACATCAGGCACACAGCACCACCATCAGCACACAGCACCATCATCAGGCACACAGCACCATCATCAGGCACACAGCACCAACATCAGGCACACAGCACCACCATCAGGCACACAGCACAACACCAATCAGGCACACAGCACACCATCAGGCACACAGCACCACCAAACAGCACAATCAGGCACCAGCACACCTCAGACACACAGCACCACCATCAGGCACACAGCACCACCATCAGGCACACAGCACCACCATCAGGCACACAGCACCACCATCAGGCACACAGCACCATCATCAGGCACACAGCACCACCATCAGACACACAGCACCATCATCAGGCACACAGCACCACCATCAGGCACACAGCACCACCATCAGGCACACAGCACCATCATCAGGCACACAGCACCACCATCAGGCACACAGCACCACCATCAGGCACACAGCACCATCATCAGGCACACAGCACAACCATCAGGCACACAGCACCACCATCAGGCACACAGCACCATCATCAGGCACACAGCACCATCATCAGGCACACAGCACCACCATCAGACACACAGCACCATCATCAGGCACACAGCACCATCATCAGGCACACAGCACCATCATCAGGCACACAGCACCACCATCAGGCACACAGCACCATCATCAGGCACACAGCACCACCATCAGGCACACAGCACCATCATCAGGCACACAGCACCAACAGCACCAGCAAACCCCTCAGGCCACCACCCCCATCAGGGACCAGCACCACCATCAGGCACACAGCAAAACATCAGCACACAGCACCACATCGGCACACGCACCACCCTCAGGGGACACAGCACCCCCATCAGGACACAACAACCTCCCCCAACCCTCCCCCAGCACCCCCATCAGCCACAGCACCACACGGCACACAGCACAAACCTAGGACACACAAACCCACAACACAGCACACCCCAGAAAAAACCCCAACAGGCACACAGCACCCCATCCCCAAAGCCCCCAACACCACCCAAAACAGGCAAGCACCCCCTCAGCACCAGCACCCCCCATCAGGCACCAGCACCACCTCAGCCCCCCCCCACAAACAACCCCCTCAGGCACACAGAACCACCCACAACCCCACCCGCCACACAAACCCCCCAAACACACACCACCCATCACACACACCAAACATCAGGCACACAGCACATCAGGCACACACACCATCATCGGCACACAGCACCACCCTCGGCACACAAACACCATCATCAGGCACACAGCACCACATCAGGCACACAGCACCACCATCAGGCACACAGCACCACATCAGGCCCCACCCCATCAGAACAGACACTCACACACACCACATCAGCACACAGCACCACCATCAGACACACAGCACCACATCAGGCACACAGCACCCAACCATCAGGCACACAGCACCACATCAGGCACACAGCACCATCATCAGCCACACACCCATCAGGGACCAGCACATCAACAACACAGCACCATCATCAGGCACACAGCACCATCATCAGGCACACACACCACATCAGGCACACAAACCATCATCAGCACACAGCACCACCATCAGGCACACACACCATCATCAGGCCACAGCACCACCATCAGACACAGCACCACCCTCAGGCACACAGCACCACCATCAGGCCACAGCACCATCATCAGGCACACAGCACCCACCCTCCGACACAGCCCATCATCAGCACACAGCACCACATCAGGCACACACACCATCATCAGGCACACAGCACCAACCCTCAGGCCACAGACCACATCAGGACACAGCACCATCATCAGGCACCCACCATCAGCACACAAAACCCTCAGCACACAAAAGCACCACCTCAGGCACACAGCACCATCATCAGGCACACAGCACCACCATCAGGCACACAGCACCATCATCAGACACACAGCACCACCATCAGGCACACAGCACCATCATCAGGCACACAGCACCACCATCAGGCACAAAAGCACCATCACAGGCACCCTCAGCACACACACCACATCAGGCACACAGCACCATCATCAGGCACACAGCACCACCATCAGGCACACAGCACCACCATCAGGCACACAGCACCACCATCAGGCACACAGCACCACCCTCAGGCAACAAACACCACCATCAGGCACACAGCACCATCATCAAACACCACCCTCAGGCACACACACCACATCAGGCACACAGCACCATCATCAGACACACAGCACCCCCATCAGGCAAAACAGCACCTCATCAGGCCCCAGCACCCCCATCAGGCACACAGCACCCCCCATCAGGCACACAGCACCCCATCAGGCACACGCCCACATCAGCACAACAGCACACCAGCCCCCTCCCTCGGCACACAGCACCTCCAGGGCACCCATAGCACAACCCAAAATTTAGGCAAATAGCACAACTCAGGCCACAGCCCCACCATCAGGCACAGCACAACCCTGGGGCCCCAGCACCAACAGGCACACAGCACCCCATCAGGCACAAGCACACCATCAGGCACACAGCCCACATCAGCACACAGCACCACACAGGCACACGCCCCCCATCAGGCACCGCCCACATCAGGCACACAGCACCCCACAGGCACCACACCACCCTCAGGCACAAGCCCACATCAGGGCACCCACAGCCCCATCATAGGGACACGACCACCATCAGACACAGCCCATCATCCCCCCCCACACAGCACAACCATCAAGGGACCAGACCACCCTCAGGCACACACACCCCTCAGGACAAGCACCACATCAGGCCACCAAACCCCCCATAAGGGGACACAGCACCACATCAGGCACAACCCCCAAGACAAACCAAATTAGGACACAGCACCAATCAGCACACAGCACCACCCTCAGCACACAGCACCACCCCCAGGGACACAGGGACCGCCCCTCAGGGAAAACAGCACCCCCTAGGCCCCGCACCCATCAGGCACACACAACACACCACGCCCCCCCTCAGGCACACAGCCCCATCAGGGACACCCACCCCACACACACACCCACCCTCAGGCCCCTGCAACCCCCACCCGGCACAAGCACCAATAGGCACACACACCCCCCAAGGGCCCCAGCACCACCATCAGCACACAGCACCCTCAGCACACAGCACCACATCAGGGACACAGCACACCATCGCACCACAGCACCCATCGCCCCGACCACCCCCAAACCCCATCAGCACAACACACCATCATCCCAAACCCAAACCCCAAACACCAACCCCTCAGGCACACAACCCCCTCGGCCACGCACCAAACGGCCCCAGCACCACCACAGGCACACACCACACAGGGACACAGCACACCAGGCACCCAAAACCCCAATCAGGGGCCACAGCACCACCCCTCGGCCCAAAAAAAAACAGCACCATCATCAGCCCCAAAACCACATCAGGGACACACACCACCCTCGCCCCAGGAAGAACCATCAGGGAAAAGCACCATCATCAGCACACAGCACCCCCCAAACACACAGCACATCATCAGGCCAAGCACAAAAACCTCAGGCACAACACCCCCATCGGCACCAGACCACATCAGCACACAGCACCCTAACACACACGCACCACCCTCACACACAGACCATCATCAGGCACACAGCAAAAAAACCCACATAGACACCCCGCAACCACATCAGGCCCCAGCACCACATCAGGGGAAAAACAGCACCCCAATCGGCACACAGCACCACATCAGGCCAAAACACCACACGGCACACAGCACCATCATCACACACAAGCACCACACAGCAAAAACGCACCCCATCGACACAGACCATCATCAGGCACAAAACACAAACACAGGCAACACCCATTTTAGGCACACCCCCACCACAGGCACACCCCCAACGGCACACGCACCACACAACACCGCACATCATCAGGCACACAGCACCACCACAGGCAACAGCACCCCATCAGGCCCCAGCCCCCATCAGACACAGCACCCCACGGCACACAGCACCACCTCAGGCACACAGCCACCACCACAGGCAAACCCAGCACCCCCATCATCCCCACAGCACCACCAGGCACACCACCCCATCAGGCAAAGCACGCACACAGCACAACCATCAGGCACACAGCACCATCATCAGACACACAGCACCACCATCAGGCACACAGCACCATCATCAGGCACACAGCACCACCATCAGACACACAGCACCATCATCATGCACACAGCACAACCATCAGGCAGAGCACAACCATCAGGCACACAGCACCACCATCAGGCACACAGCACCTCATCAGGCACACAGCACAACCATCAGGCACATAGCACAACCGTCAGGCACACAGCACCACCATCAGGCACACTGCACAACCATCAGGCACACAGCACCATCATCAGGCACACAGCACCTCATCAGGCACACAGCACCACACCCAAACCACCCGCACACAGCACCACCATCAGGCACACAGCACCATCATCAGGCACACAGCACCACCATCAGGCACACAGCACCATCATCAGGCACACAGCACCACCATCAGGCACACAGCACCACCATCAGGCACACAGCACCACCATCAGGCACACAGCACCATCATCAGGCACACACACCACATCAGGCACAAGCACCATCATCAGGCACACAGCACAACCCTCGCCCCACGACCACACAGCACACAGAACCTCAGGCACACAGCACCATCATCAGCACACAGCACCACCATCAGGCACACAGCACCATCAAACAGGCACACCAACCATCAGGCACACAGCACCACCATCAGGCACACAGCACCAATCATCAGCACACAAACACCACACAGGCACACAGCACCCATCAGGCACACAGCACCACCATCAGGCACACAGCACCACCATCAGCACACAGCACCATCATCAGGCACACAGCACCACATCAGGCAACACAGCACCACCCTCAGCACACAGCACCACCATCAGGCACACAGCACCACATCAGCACACAGCCCACCATCAGGACACACACACCACCCTCAGGCACACAGCACCACCATCAGGCACACAGCACCAATCAGGCCCCAACAACACGGCCAAAAGCACACAATCAGGCACACAGCACCATCACCCACAGCACCACACAGCGCACACACCATCAGGGACACAGCACCACCATCAGGCACACAGCACCACCCTCCCGGCACACAGCACACAACCCTCAGCAGGCACACAGCACCCCATCAGCACACAGCACCCAAAGGCACACGCACCACCATCAGCAACAGCACCATCATCAGGCACACAGCACCAAACCCTCAGGCCACAGCACCACCCCAGCAACACACCACCATCAGCACACAGCACAACATCAGGCACACAGCACCACCATCAGCACACAGCACCCTCATCAGGCACACAGCACACCATCAGGCACACAGCACCACACGCAAAACAGCACCACATCAGGCACACAGCACCACCATCAGGGACACAGCAACCATCATCAGGGACACAGCACCATCATCAGGCACACAGCACCACCCCCAGGCACACAGCCCATCTCAGGGACAAGCACCACACACCAAAAAGCCCCATAGGGACACGCACCAAACCCCAAAACCCCCGACAACCCTCAGGGACACAGCACCACAACACACACAGCACCCAACAGGGGACACGCACCTCAGGACACAGCACCACCATCAGGGACACGCACAAACCCAAACAAAAGCACCACACAGGGAACACACCATCATCAGGCACACAGCACCCCATCAGGCACACAGCACCACCACCCCCCCCCATCGGCACACAGCACACACAGGCACACAGCACCAAACAGGCACACAGCACCAAACCCCGGGCCCCACACCCCCATCAGGCACAAGACCACATTCAGGCACACACACCATCAGGACACGCACCACCATGGCCACGCACCTCCCCGCCACCCCAGGGGGGGGGGGGCCCCCCCCCCCCCCCCCCCCCCCCCCCCCCCCCCCGCCCCCCCAACAGCACCACCAACAGGCACACACCCCACCAGCACCCCCGAAAGCACCCCCCAGGGACACACACCCCCATCAGGGACACACACCCTATAGGCACACAGCACCACATCAGCACACGCACCCACCCTCGCACACACCCTCTTTGCACAGCACAAACCCTCAGGGACCAGCACCACCCTCAGGCACCGCACCACATCGCACACAGCACCACCACAGGGACACAGCACCACCCTCAGGCACCCACCACCACAGCACACACCCAATCGGCACACAGCCCAATCAGGGCCAAACCCCCATCACAGCACACAGCACCCCCATACAACACACCATCATCAGGACACAGCACCACCATCGGCACCAGCACCACCCAGCCCACACCACCTCACAAACAGCCCCCGAAAAAGCCCACCACAACACAGCACCCCAAAAAACATCACACACCACCCCCACAGGCACCAGCACCAAATTAAAACCCCAACCCCTTTTGCACACAGCACCACCATCCCACACAAAACCCCCAACAGCACACCCCCAAACCCCAGGCACAAAAGCACCATCTCACCCCAGCACCCCCCCAGGGACACACACCACATCAGCACACAGCACCCCATCAGGCACCAGAACCACAGGCACACAGCCCCCACCCCCAGCAACACACCATCACGGCACACACACCACCCTCAGGCACACAGACCACCTCAGGGGACACAGCCAACTCAGCCAGCACCCATCGGGACACCCCACAACGCACACAGCACCACATCAGGGACACAGCACCACATCAGGCAACACACCATCACAGGCACACAGCACCCCTCATCAGGCACACAGATCATCAGCACACAGCACAACCAAACAGGACACAGCACCATCATCAGGCACACAGCCCCATCATCAGGCCACAGCCCCCCGGAAAAAACCCTCATCTGGCACACAGCACCATCATCAGGCCACCCGCACCACCATCAGCACACAGCACCATCATCAGGCACACAGCACCATCACGGCACACACACCACCATCAGGCACACAGCACCATCATCAGCACACAGCACCATCATCAGGCACACAGCACCACACATCTCACAGCCATCATCAGCAACAGCACCATCATCAGCACACCAGCACCACCATCAGGCACACAGCACCATCATCAGCCGCAGCACCAATCAGCAACAGCACCACCCTCAGCAGCAACAACAAGCAAACACTCAATCAAGCAGCACACAACAGCAACACCATCTGCAACCACAACAGCAACACCATCATCAGCGAACAACAGCAACACCAAACTGTGCAGCAACAGCAGCTACACCATCAGCAGACAACAACATCTACAGCATTCCAAGCATCAACACCAGCAACACCACAGCAGCAACAAACAGCTACACCATCACAGAACAACATCAACACCATCACAGCAACAACAGCAACACCATCACAAGCAACACAGCAACACCATCAGCAGCAATCAGCATCAACACTAAGCCAAACAGCAGACAACAACAGCTACACCATCAGCACAACAACAAGCTACACACCATACTGCAGCAACAACCGCAATCACCACTGCAGCAACAACAGCTACAAAAGAACCTCAGCAGCACCAACAAGCAACAAAACACCATACAGCATCAACAACAGCAACACCATCAGACATCAACATCAGCCTACAACCATCAGCAGCAACAACAGCCAACACCATCAGCAGCAACAACAGCAACACCATCAAGCAGCAACAACAGCAACACCATCCAGCAGCAACAACAGCACCACCATAAGCAGCTATACAACAACATCAAACTCCATCAGCAGCAAAAAACAGACAACACCAACAACATGCAACAACAGCAACGACCATCAACAGCAACAACAGCAAAACCATCATCAGCAACAACAGCAAACCTAATCAGCTCACGCAAACAACAAGCTACACCATCAGCAGCAACAACAGCTATCACCATCAGCAGCAACTACAGCAACACACACCATGCAGCAGCAACAACAGCAAGACACCCTCAGCAGGCAACAACAGCAACGACCATCAGCAGCAACCCGCCATACAGCAGCAACAACAGCATCAACCCATCAGCAGCAGACAGCAAGCAACACATCCAATCAACAAAACTAAAAAAAAAAAAAAGAAACAATGCAGAAAATCATAAATATAGAGAAGACTAATAAAAGAAAAAGAACAAAAAAAAACGAGACCACAAAATAAGAAAGACACCAACACCCCCCCCACCAAAAGACACGGCACACAACCAGAGCAGATGAAAAACCCTTCCCCCCCCCACCACCCCCGTGTGGCCCCGCCACCTCCCCCACCCCCCTAGCCAGGGCCAAACCCCCGCGCGCCCGTGAGCAAACCTAGTTCCCACCTTATCCTTCTTCTCTCCCTCTACCACACCCCCACGCGACCTTCCTGTGTCCGTCGCTGTGCCCAGCCCAGCCCCGCGCTCCCATCGACCCCCCCGCCACCCTCCCCCTGAGGCGCCCCTTGACCACCCCATCGACTCTTCCAAACGCAGCCGGTAGGCTCCCCTCCCCCCAACTCCTCTCCCCCCCCTCTCCCTCGTTCCCCACAATCACTGGATCCCCCCCCCCGCGATTTCTCCTCTCCACCTCCCTCCCACCGCACACCAACAAATCCGATCAAACGACCGCAGTCGTGGTCACAAAAACACACAACCCCGCCCAACGGGGTGCCGCTCACACCACACCCGCATCCACTCACCCCCCCCACCCCACCCTCCTCCCCACCCCGGCTCCAGCCCCCCCCCACCCCCACCCACCGCCCCCCCCCCCCCAACCCCGGCCGTCTGAGCCCCGGCACGCGGCAGTCTCCCCATCCCCCATGCGCATGCCTTCGCAACCCCCCGTGCCTCCACCCCGCCTCCCGCCGTCGCCACTTCCACCGCCCACGCTCACCCATCCTCCCCGTGGCCCCTGCGAACTACCTCCAACACCCCCATCACTCCCTGCCTCCCCCCCCCCGGACCTCCACCGCTCGCGCCGCCCACCCCTTCGCACCCGCACACCTTTCACACTGTCGCCCCCATCATTCCCACTCACCGGGCGCCCCCACCGCCCCCTATACTCTACTCTCTCCTCCCACCGACCCATGCGCACAAATACATAAAATCTAGCCAGCCCCCCCACCACCCTCCCTCCCCACCTCAGACCACACACCACCCGCATACCTAAATCCACTCATCGAGGTAGTATGGTAGACCTCCAGAATGGTTCTATACAGTCTACCATCCCCTACCAATACAGTAAACTTACTATGTTGAAATAATTTGTAGTCATGATGTAGAGTAATCAGGTAGAAAACTATATTGTAATAAGACAGGTGATGTGTAGCCCACACACACTACCACACCTCACAATCATGTCTTAATTTGTATTTACTGTGATTGCAATATATTACCTTGTTAACTGATGTGAGCTGATTCAATATACAGTGTTTAAAAAAAGTCGTACATGGAATAAGTGAAAAATTTCTATAATTATTAATCAACAATTAAAGTATCCCCAAGAGTAAAAAGTTATTATTATTATTATTATTATTAATATTATATTTATTATTATTATCTCATACAATTATTATTATTATTAATGCTGCTGCGTCACACATATGCTTACCTTGTTTACTGAGTTTTTATATTTCTAACTTGAGCAGTTTTTCTTTTTATAATACCATATTTTTTTATCCACCAAATAACAAGCTATTATATAATTTTTAAACCCCTATATTTGCACATTAAATCCTTTTGTCACACACATGGATATACAAGAAGGTTCTATATACAGTGGAATCCCAAGTTTCGGAACAAATTCATTCAGAAGTATTCAAGTGGCATTACACAGAACGAATTTGTTCCAATAAGGAATATTGTAAAATAGATTATATCCATTTTTCAAGACCCCCAAAAATACACTTACAAAAGCATTTACATATACACTTACATAATCTTTCTGAGTAGGGAGGTGGCCGCAACCTCTGTGTACCACTGGTATGTATATTATTTCTAGTGTGAAGCATACAGGTTCTACAATAAGCTCAACCAGATATTCTCTGGGAGAATACACATATTATTCAAGTCTTGTAGCAGTAATGCAAACGTACAGTAGTACTATATAAATGAATGTTAGAAAAGTTTATTAACTTAGTGATTTAGACGGGCAGACAAGTGTTTGTTGAGATAGAAGGGGATGGGGACAGGGAGAAAACAGCATTCACATTCTCTTGGGGGGAATGAGTTTAGTTGATCTACATATTATATAACTTAAACAACATTTCTTAGGGTTTTTATGTGGCAATTATGTCTGGTTTCATTCAGAGCATTCTTATGATAACATAAAGTTGTTATTCTTTATATTTTCAGTTTCATGCGACTTTGTCATCAATCAATCATTTCAAGTAAAAAGAATGCTAAATAACTTGGCTGCATGGTTCTTAGAAAAGCGTAAATCTGAATTGATGACATTGGCTGCAGACAATCAATGGCCACCAGCTAATCCTTCAATCTCACCCCACAGCCTACAAGATGCCATCCAGCATCTTATCTTGATCAAACCTCTTATTTCTCTTCACAACCACCTCCAAGAAAATCTTGCCAAAAAGGTAAATGTATAGTTCAAGAGTCATGAACCATACCAAAACACAGCGAGCGACCGCCCCGTATCCGCGGGTCCTTTAACCACCATTTCAGTAATCCTGCATGCTTTGCCATGGTTCAAAAATAACCCTTATTTGCTTAATAATCGCCCTCAAAATTGGGCAGTAGTACGTGAATGGTGAAAGCGTTCTTCAAAGCCAAAGAGAAGCCAATGAAGAAATCTTCTTATCAGAGAACAATAGTTGATAATTCCTCCACTTAAATGGGGCCATAATTTAACAATTAAACTAATGCAACCTACCATCCGACTTACGACCTGCTCGACTTACGACCACTTAAAAAGACAAAAACGAGATCGACTTATAGAACCGTAGTTTTTTCTTATTGCCCGAATTATCTGGAAATAAACAATTAATTGTGTGTTCACAGTGTTTTATCACTAAACCTTACAGTATAAAATACAGCACAACAACATAAAACACGTAAGGTAAAACATTGAAATACCAAAATAAAAACAATAAAATAAAGTCACATTACAAAAAACACAATGTTTATGTGTATATACATATATACAAAAGTTCGCGACTACGACCATTTCGACTTAAGACTAGTTTTCTCGGAAACCGAACTCAGTCGTAAGGTCTGATGGTACAGTTGTAATAGGTATGTTTATAAAATAAAAAAAATGACATATAACATGTATAGGGTTCATGACCAGAAATGTTAAAAGCAGGGGGGGATACTGTGTGTGAATGGTGTGTGTTTTTTTTGTTTAATAACTTGTATGAAGTTTGTGGTTATAGGGAGGGTGCGGGCAGGAGGAAAGAGGAGTTGCGATGGTGGAATGATGAAGAAAGGGTGTATAAAAGAGAAAAAGGTAGCTTAAAGAGGTTTTTTACATAGCAGAAGTGATATACGGAAGAGCAAGTATGATTGAGGAAAGTAAAAAGAAAGGTGAAGAGAAGTGGTGAAGAGAGCAAAAGGAGAGCAGATTGAAAGAGTTGAAGAGGCACTGTCAAGAAAAATTTTTAATGAAAATAAGAAAAAAATTTGGAGTAGTTAAACAAGTTAAGAAGCCTAGGGAGAAGTTTGGATTTGTCCAGCTAAAAACAGAGTAGGGAGTTATAGAAGGGGGAGAGGATTGTATTAGTAGATGGTCGATAATATTTTGAGGAACTTTTAAATGTTAATGAAAAATGGAGGCGGTAATTTCATGCACTGGCCAGGAGGTATACCATCTTTTAGAGTGAAGAAGAGCAGATGAAAGAGTGGTGGAAGTACGTGAGGCATTAACGTATAATGAAAGGGGGTAAAGCATCTGGAACTGATTTGATCATACAGAAATTTAAAAGCAGGGGGATATAGTGTTGGAGTGGTTGTTTACTTTTGTTTAATAAAATGTATGAAGAAGGGAAGGTACCTTAGGGATTGGCGGAGAGCAGTATATGTCCCTTTATATAAAGGGAAGGGGACAAAAGAGAATGTAAAAATTATAGAGGAATAAGTTTACTGAGTATACCAGGAAAAGTAATACGGTAGGTTTATAATTGAAATAATTATAGGTAAGACAGAAGTAGAATTGCGGACAGCAAGGAAGGCTTCAGATGGGTAGGGAAGTGTAGATCTCAAGTGTTCTTACAATTGAAACATATTTGTGACATATTAAGATAAAGGTAGGAAAGTTTTTATTGCATTTATGGATTTAGAAAATGCATATGATAGAGGGAATAGAGCAGAGCAATGTGGCAGATGTTGCAGCGTAAAAAATGGAATAGGTGGTAAGTTTTACTGAAAAAGCAGGTAAATACTTTTATATTGTGGATAGTGAGGCACAGGTTTGGGGCGTGTTAGAAGAGAGGGAGAGATACCACTCACAACGATAAAAAGTAGGTCTTAGACAGGATGGTGTAATGTCACCAATTGTTGTGTTTAATATAATTATAGATGGTGTTGTAAAAGAAGTAAATGCAGGGGAGTTCGTGAGAGGGGTTGGATTAAATTATGGGGAATCAATTCCAAAAATGGGAATTGACACAGTTAACTTTTAGCTTGATGAATACAGTGCTATCACGGAGATCTCTCAAAAGAAAAATCACAAGGTTAGTGGATGATTTATAGAGCGAATTGCGTAGTCTAAAGTTAGAAAGAGTTGACAAGTCAACATAGAAAAGAGTAAGGTGATAGGGTATCAAATGATTAGATAAAGAAAAATTGGCGATATCAAATTGGGCGGAGGAGGAGTATGGAAGAGTGAAATGTTTTCAGATACTTGGGAGTTGGACAGTGTCGGCGGATGGATTTATGAAGGAATGAGGTTAATCATAAGAATTGATGAGGGAAAAAAGCGGTGAGTGGTGCTTGAGGTATATGTGGATCAAAAAACGTTATCTATGTAGGCAAAGAAGGGAATGTATGAAAGCGTAATAGTAGTACCAACACCTATAGTATTGATTATGACACGCTTGGTGGTAGAAATTCAGCAGCGAGGAACTGTTTGGAGGCAGTGGAGATGTCCCCTGCGTCTAAAGGGCAATGCTGTGGTGAAACATATTATGCAGACAAAATTTCGGAGTGTGGCAAGTTAGGAGAAGGTGGTGGAGTTTATAAATAAGCATTATCAGAGGGCAGAAGAGGGGTTGTTGAGGTGGTTGCGGTCATTAGAGAGAAAGGATCAAAGTAAGAATGAACATGACGAAAGCATATGAAATCTATAGGGAAGGAAAGCGGGGGTCGGAGTCGTCCTCGAAAGGGTGTGAAATGAGGGGGTAAAGGAGGTTTTGTGTGGGTTAGGGGCTTGGACTTCCAGTCAAGACAGCATGAAGCGTCTTAGATAGGAGTGAATGGAGACGATGATACATTGTACCTGACGATCATGTTGGAGTGTGAGCAGGCGTAATATTTTAGTGAAGGGATTCAGGGAAACACGGTTATTTTCATATATCGGACTTGAGTACCTGGAAATGGGAAGTACAATGCCTGCACTTTAAGAGGGGTTTGGGCAATTGGCAGTTTGGAGGGATATGTAGTTGGCTCTCTATACGTATAAGCTTGCAAGAACTGTTCTTAATTCATGAGCACCATCCAGGCAAAATCAGTGAAAATGTGTGATATGTTGGTGAAAGTGTTGATGATGATGAAAAGTATTTTCTTTTTGGGGATTTCTTTTCATTTTTTTTTTGGTCACCCTGCCTCGTGGTAGACGGCCGACTGAGTTGAAAAAAAAAAAAAAAAAAAAAAAAAACGTGATGAAAGAGGGGGAAAAAAGGTGCCTAGGGATTGGCAGAGTGTGTGATACAAAGTTCCTTTATATAAAGGGAATGGAAACAAAAGAGATTGTACACATTATTCTTTTTTTTTTTTATTATCACACTGCCGATTCCACCAAGGCAGGGTGGCCCGAAAAAGAAAAACTTTCACCAGAAGGGTGCTTTACACTACATTTTTTTGAACTGCAACACATTAAACACCCGCTCCTTCGAGTGTCAGGCACTTGTACTTTCCCACTCCAGGACTCAAAGTCCGGCCTTCTCCGGTTCCCTGAATCCCTTCATAAATGTATACTTTGCTCACACTAAATGCCCACACAGCACGTCATGAATTAAAAAAAACCATTTGTCTCCATTCACATTCCAATCAAACACGCTCATGCATGCCCTGCCTGGAACAGTCCAGGCCCCCTCGCACACATGGAAACCTCCTTCACTTACCCCCTCCCTCCAACCACATTCCAGCCCGACCCCTACCCCGCCTTCCCTTCACTACAGACTGATACACTCTGAAGTCCATTTCTTTCTTTCTCTCGTCATCGCTCCAATCTCTCTACAAGTCCTAACCACCCTCAACAACCTCAAAAAGAATTTACTGAGTCGCCCAGGTGGATACTACACTGTCCTGCCAAGTGAGTGTCAAACGAAACCTGTAATAGTTTTAGCATGAATGGTAGCATATTGCTGCGCGGTAGTCTTTCTTTCTGTCTCTAACATTCAAGATACCAGTACACACATGTTACAGACTAAACTACTTACACTTAGGTCCCCCAACACATACATGTGACAAGCATATACTTACACACCCCTCTGGGTTCCTATCTATTTCCTTCTAGATTTTTGTTCTTGTTAATTCCCTTACATAACTCTCCATGGGGATGTGGAACAGAATTTCTACCTCCAGTAACCATGCATGTTTTGTAAGAGGCGAGCAAAATGCCGGAAGCAAGGGGCTAGTAACCCCTTCTCCTGATATGTTACAAATGTTTTAAAAGGATAACTTCCCGCTTTGTTCTGTTAGGGCCCCCCCACCTCACACGAGTGGATAACGGCTATGTGCATGAAAGAAAGAAAGAAGTTTTACTGAGTATACCAGGTAAGATGTATGTAGGGTTATCTTATTGAAAGAATTAGAGGAGTAAGACAGAGAAGGATTGCATATGAGCAAGGAGGCTTCTAGATTGGGTAGGAATGTGTAGATCAAGTGGTCTACATTCAAGCATATATGGTGAACATGTAATTAGATAAAGGTAGGGAAGTTTTCCACATTGGATTTATGGATTTAGAAAAGGCCTGTGCTAGAGAGGATAGGGACCAATGTTGCAGATGTTGCAAAGTATATGGAATATGTAGTAAGTTAACTAAATGCTGTAAAGATTTTATGAAATAAGCACGAGGCCCTCAGGTTAGGGTACGTGTGACGAGAGAGGGAGATACACTTCCCGGTAAAAGCTAGGTCTTAGAACAGGGATGTGTAATGACCACCATGGTATGTTTAATTTATACTTTTATAGACAGTGGTTGTAAAAGAAGTAAATGCTAGGTGTTGGGGGAAGTGGGATTAAATTATGGAAATCTAGTACAAAAACTGACCTTGCCAGTCAATACTTTTTGCTGATGAACTGTCTTGTGGGAGATTCTAAACAAAAGTATGCTAAGGATAGATGGAAACGAGCTATGGGAGGTGTGTAAAGGTAGAAAGTATGAAAGTGAACATAGATAAGAGAAAAGGTTATGAGAGTCACTCAAATGATTAGATAAAGATAAATGAACTCATCACATTGGAAGAGGGAGTGTGGAAGAAATGGCATATTTTTCAGATACATTTGGGAGTTGACTTTGTCAGCCTGATAGGTATATGACAGGATAGGTTAGACCATAGATTAATGAAGGAAAAGGGTGAGTGTTGTGTTGTAGGTTATCTTGTGAGACAAAATCTTTATCTGTGGAGGCAAATAAGGAATGTAATGAAAGTATAGTAATACACACACACAACTTACCATGGGTGTGAAGCTATGGGTTAAATGCTGCAGTGAGGAGGTGGGCTGGAGGTATGGGAGATGTACGTCCTAAGGCACTGGTGTGCGCCAGTAAATCTATAAAGAAGTATCTAAACAGATTGGACAACCTCTCCAATATACAATACTACGTGCGTCAAATGGCCCATTCTCACACTATACCATTCGCTCTATCTTATCCATACCTCAACCCTATTGCTAATTTAGTTGCGCATTGGGATCGACCTGCATCAATACACCTAAAGTCAATAACTCCAACAAAAACCCATCCATAAGAATAAATCCACTAATTCCCATCACCCATGGCAACACAAACCCCCCAAGCCACTCTTCATAGATCTAAACTTTACTCCCTGTTCAGGACATTACACTTACTACCGAGCAGTCTAACAATACAGGACCTTAAATTTCAATATAAACGTTGAACCTACAAATGCTTTCTTCACGATAGTTGTTGCACACAGGACCCACAGGCATACCAACCAGACACAAACATCACACGACATCCCCGTGTCCGCGAACTAAACGCTTTACAAAAACTCAATGGTAATGTCAAAGGCCCTAAAATCGGAACCCTCTAAGTATAAAACTCTAGAAGAGCAGAACACATGTCTTCACCTCAAAACTACTGTAAGAAACATCTTATCTCCCTGACACACCCCCAACTACTAACTACATAAAAACCACCTGGTGGTCCACATTTAATAACTCACTCAATCTCCCATTTGACTATAAGCACAGAACTACTTATCCAAATCTTAAAATAATTATTCCTAACTAGTCCTAATTTTGCCTGTGATACTCCCATTACATAGAAACTATGTATTGTGCCAAAACAAAAGCAATTCACATTGCCTAAACTCACAACGTAGTATTTGTCATTTAGTATTTAGTCACCCATAGTATTCTTAGGTCGACTTACTCCACAAATGTTATAATTTAAGGGGTTAAGAATTATCTAAGTTTGCCCGCAATGCCTAGCCATGTCTGGGTGTTTCCTAGTGGTCCCCTCTGTAGATTACGTACTTTAACACTACATGTAAACCCACACAAATAAGCCAACAAAATCTGTAAACCCTAGCATGTAATTCCTTATAGAGCAAAAACTTTGGATTTGATTATCTGACAGAGACATTCGGATGTGTGGAAATTAGGGGAGGTGTGGAGTTTGCTAAAAGTATTAGTCAAGGGTTGAAGAGGGAGATTTGAGGTGTTTGGTCATTTACGAGAGAATAGGATCAAAGTAGAATGACTTTTTGGAGAGCAGTAAAAAATCTGTTTGAGAAAGAAGGAGGGTTTGGGGCCATACCTTGAAAAGGTTGAAAAGAAGGGGTACAGGTCTTTTGTGTGGCAGCGGTGCTTGGACTTCCAGCAAGAGTGGTGTGAGCAGTGTAAGAGAATGAGAGTAATGGAACCGAGATGGTTTTTGGACTTGACAATGCTGTTTGAGAGTGAGTCAGGGTAATACTCTTAAGTGAAGGGAATTCAGGGAAACCGGTTCTTATAGATTAGCCAGACTTGAGTCCTGGAAAATGGGGAAGTAATAATGTCAGCACTTTAAAGGAGGAGTTTGGGCGATATTGACAGTTTGGAGGACTATCACTGTCTTGCAGAGTTCCTCACAAAGACAGATGATTATGTATGAGTGCAGAGGTGAAAATGTTGAATGATTATGACAAGTATTTTCTTATTTGGGTCACCCTCTTCAGTGGATAATAAGGCTGACTGTTGGAAAAAAAAAAAATAGGGTTACGCTACTTTCCTTGGCTTTGGAATCCACGTGCAGTCCTAGGAACCCTATCCCCACAGATACAGTGACCCTACTCTACATACAATACCATGATTAAATTGTTACTTTTAGAAAAGTATTTTTTTTCCTTCCTCTTAGGAGAAAGCTAGAGTGTAAAAAAAAAAAAATAAAAAGCCAGGGTAAAAATTTTTATTATAGTTATTCATTTTTTTTTTTATTATTTATTTTTTTTTTTCAACAATCGGCCGTCTCCCACCGAGTCCAGGTGACCCAAAAAAGAAAGAAATATCCCAAAAAGAATACTTTCATCATCCATTCAACACTTCACACCACACTACGCAACATTTTACACTTTTTTTGCACGAGGTGCTCAGAATACAACAGACTAGGAAGCATACACATATAAAGATACACCAACATAACCTTCCAAACTGCCAATATCCCAAACCCCTCCTTTAAAGTGCAAGCATTGTACATCCGCAATTCCAGGACCAAGTCCGATCCTAAATGACAATAACCGGTTTTCCTCCCTGAATTTTCCCTTCACTAAAACAATTATCCCTGCATCCACACTCCAACATATCGTCAGGTCCACAAGTACAATCGACCTCCATTCACTCCTATCTAACAACCGCTTCCAACACACTCTTGCTGGAAGTCCAGCACCCACTCCCACAAAACCTCCTTTACCCCTCTCTCCAACTCCTTTCGAGGACGACCCCTACCCCCCTTCACCTTCCCTATAATAATTTATAGTGCCTTATCATGTCATTCTACTTTGTTTCCCTTCTCTCTAAATGACCAACACCCACCTCAACAACCCCTCTCTGCCTCTGACTAATACTTTTAATAACTCCACAAAACCTCTCCTAATATTCCACACTCCCAATTTTACTGGCATAAAGGAGGGGAAGGGTCTCATCCTCGAAATGGGTTGGAAAAGGGGGTAAAGGAGGTTCTTGTGGGCAAGGGGCTTTTGGACTCCAGCAATTGTGCATGAGCGTTGTTAATAGGAATAATGGAGACGAATGAATACTTGGGACCTGACGATCTGTTGGAGTGTGACAGGGTAATATTTAGTGAAGGTGATTCAGGGAAACCTGTTATTTTCATATAGTCGGACTTGAGTCCTGGAAATGGGAAGTACAATGCCTGCACTATTAACAACCTTATCAGGGTCTCAAGAGCCAAATACTGAAGTCACGTACCAGTGGGTCCAAGGCAATTTTGAAAAAAAAAAAAATTAATAATTTCTTACAGAATTAATAGAGCTATTTTTGTGAAGGTGTCATAAAACAAAAAAAAATTAGAATCTTATCATACTTACCAGAGATCACCACGTGCCCTAAGAAGTTTATAGAAAATAAGTGATCGTGGCAACATCGACAAATTCCCACATACACGCGTATTATATTTTTTGTTGTTTTAGTGTTTTTTCTTTTCTTTTCCAATTACTGTTTTCTATTCCTACTAACATTGGGGCCCTGATAGACCAATACTGTATATAATGTGATAAATATAAACTCACTGTATTGAACACAATAACCCACTAAAAGTTATTATCATATTCTAGTGGGGTTTACACTGTTAGTTTATTACAATAAACATGCACAAATTATGTATAATACAACAAATGTCCTATCATAAATTACAATCACTGGAGCATGATGGTTTTAAGTAACTAGCTGGAGCTTGTGGAACTCCTTGAAACAAGGCACCAATCAACCAGAGCACCTTAACATTCCTCACACATAAACCGAGTGTCTTTGCGTCTTTGATGCCGTCGTTTTGTTTGTGCACAGACAATGCAATCTCTACTGCACAGCAAATATCTTTGCGGTTGAGTTGAAGGGGAAGCTGTATTATGAAATGACACCACTTCTCTCCTCAAACGCTGTGGGGTCAGATTGTGAAAGAAATTCGAGGACCATGTTGTTCATTGCAGGTGTTGCATAACCTGACTTCATTATGAAGTATTGTCTGACAACAGACCAAACAAAATTCACCATAACGGTGGTCACTGTTACCGAGTCGTATATTTGAGACAGTATTATAATGACATTCCAGCATTGAAATGTCCATCGACGAGGAAAGAAAAGTCATCATGTACGCCTGACTTGTAACTCTACAAACACAGTCAACAAAAACCAATCTGCAACGTCACACTTGTCAACCAAGCGCATTTTTTTTTGTAAAATCAATCATCTGACACTGGTTTTTGAATAACGTTCATAATAGTCAACATACGATCAACTTAGCCACTGTTCTTGCAATTCATTACAGTGAATGGTTGTCAACAATGTTGAGTGTTTCAGTGCGTCAGAGAAATACGTCACGTGAGGTCACAGTCCATGAGACAGCTTTGGGGAATAGCGTGGACGTTACAAACGCTGGCTTTTGCTTACTGCCAGATGTTTAAAAAAACTGAGTTTCTGGAGAGTTGAAGGAGGAGTCTTGCGATCACCAGGAGGAGAATTAAGGAGGCTGAAGGTCCCACCATCAATGGGCCCTGGGAGAGAGTGTAGAGGTGGTATGGAGTATGTGGTGAATGAGCCTTCTAGCAGTGATGTGCAGTCTGTCTCTCACTGTGAGTAGGCATGTAAGGTGGGGAGGTAGCAACGGGTAAACCATCATTGATGAGCAGCCCCAGCACCTGCAACAAGTGGCGGAGTTGTTTCAGCAGTAATGGAGTTCGCATCAGAGTAAGGAAGTTAAGAGTGAAGCTCTGAAGGTAGTGAAAATCGCTTCTCTGTTCTCCAGGAAGCAATGATACTTCCGTGGCCAGTGAAGGTAATGGTACTACTGCCGCCGTGCTAATTGAAGCAGTAAGCGCATTCTTGTGGTTGGCGTGACTCTCAGGAAAGATATGTTGATGACCAGTTATGCTTTTTGTTAATAGTAAAGAAGATGAGAGATAGATTGTGCTTCCCTGGAGCTGGGTTGGGGACATAGTCAGCAACTGAAAATATTCATGTCAGGTACAATGGGAACAAGCCCATTATCTTCTCCAGTGCTGGGGAAATGATATAGTGAATGGTATGAGAGAGAAGACTGCTGAGATAAGGTACAAGGTGAGACTATAGATTTCAATTAAGTCTAAGGAGAGGGATCCCAATCATATGTAAGCCATCTCTGCCTAGAACGGGAATAGGAAAAGACTGGTTGTCTAGGAAATAAGGTTAAATTGCTGCTAGACGATACTGCAAGGAACCTGCGGCAATCCCATAACATTGCTCGAACAACTGGAACAATTTTTATGGCAAACATGATATGTATGCAAGGGATGGGGTTCATCCTCTGGGGCAGGGGTGTAGCACTTGCAGACCTCATCTGAGAAGGCCATTTGGTGAAATGCCTTGATTTCATAAACTGAAGGAAGATAGAGGTATGGGTGTGTTGTGGGAAACAAGCAGGTTGCAACACTAGGGTTGGAAACAGTACATGTAAAAAAGGCATTAGCATGAGTTTATAAATCAAGAACAATAGAACAGGTCGTAGGAAACAAAGGTGTGACAAGCAGAGGGCAGCAAAGGACTAGCTCCCCTTAAGGTTTACTACACTAATAAGCAAGTGCTATAAAAAAGATAGGATGATCTAAGATTAATATGCAAGTGCAGGAACATAGATATTATTGCTATAACAGAGACCTGGCTCAATCTGAAAGATAGAGAGATGCCAACTTGAATTTCAACATACAAGGCTATAAATTATTCCACACTGACAGGTCAACAGGAAAGTGGTGGATGTAGCGATGTATGTCAGAGAACAATTTAAATTGTTGGTTAGACAAGATATTAATTAGAAGCGTCAGCCACTGAATCTGTTTGGTTACAGCTTCTCGAGGGCCGAGAAAAACTAATTTTGGGTGTGATTTACAGGGCCCCAAATCTTGATAGGGAGTGCAGTAACTTACAATGGACGAAATTCGTAAGGCATCTAACATACGAAAATGTTTGTGCTAATGGGAGATTTACAACAATAGAACGATGGACTGGAGGCAATTTGGACAGGAAATTTAGAGTCGGGTGACTTTCTTGATACGATCCAGGATGTTTTTAAAACAGTTTGTGACAGAGCCAACTAGGGAAATAACCACCTTGACATGTCTTGTCCAGTAGGGAAACACTAATTAATAATCTTGAGGTTAATGATGAGACTGGGGAGAGTGATCACAAAATCACTCAGTTTTAACATATCAAGGAATTCCCTAATAATGGCAATCAAGTTCCTCCCAACTTTTCGCTTGGCTGATTTCATAGACAGCTACACCATCAGCAGCAACAAACAGCAACAACCATCAGCAACACAACTCATACACCATCAGCAACCAACAACACGCTACACCACTCTAGCATCAACACCACAACACCTCAGAAGCAACAACAGCAACATACCACAGCACAACACAGCAGAACACCACAGCACAACAGCAGCAACACCATCAGGCAGCAACAACAGCAACACCATCAGCCGCAACAACAGCTACAACCATCAGCAGCAACAACAGCAACACACCATCGCATCAACAACACAGCAACACCATCACCACAACAACAGACAACACCATCAGCAGCATCCAGCGAACAACCACAGACATCAATCAACAGCAACACCATCACAGCAACACAGCAACACCATCATCAAGCAACCCAGCTACACCATCAGCACAACAACAGCAACTCCATCGCGCCGCACAACAACAACAACACCATTCAGACAGGAACAACAGCAACACCATCAGCAGCAACACCATCAGCAACAACACATTTTATTTTCAATTTTCTTGTTTTTAAAGTTAAGTTCTTTTTTTTTTTTTTTTTTTTTTTTCAACTGACAGCAACAACAGCAAACACATCAACAACCAACACCATCAGCAGCACACAAACAGCAACACCATCAAACCAACAACACCATCACAGCAACAACAACAACAACCACAACAACCAAACCATCAGCCAGTCAACAAAGCAACACACATCAACAACAACACCATCAGCAGCAACAAAGGAACACCACAGCAGCAAAACAACAACACCAATCAGCAGCAACACCATCAGCAGCAACACCATCAGCAGCAAACAAACAGCAACACCTCAGCAGCGAACAACCAGCAACACCCATCCAGCAGCAACAACAGCAAACACCATCAGCAGGCAACAACCGCAACACCATCAGCAGCAAGAACACAACACCATCAGCAGCAACGTAGCAACTCCAACAAGCAGCAACGCACAGGCAACAAACCATTACTGCCCCCCAAGCAAAAAAGAACCCAAACCATCAGCAGCAACAACCAACAGCCCAACACCATCAGCAGCCACAACAGCAACACACATCAGTCAGCAACACCATCAACAGCAACAACAGGCAACACCACCAACAGCAACACCAGCAACAACCATCAACAGCAAACAACCAGCAAATCACCATCAGCAGCACAACATCTAAACACCATCAGCAGCAACAACACACCACCATCATCAAGCAACAACAGCAAAACCATCAAAGCACAACACAACAAGACTTACACCATCCACAGCAACCACACTCAACACCATCAGCAGCAACAACAGCAACACAACAGCAGCAACAACAGCTACACCATCATTCAGCAACAACAGCTACACCATCAGCAGCAACAACACAACCCCATCAGCAGCAACAGACAGCAACACCATCACAACAACACGGCAAACACGCTCAGATAGCAACAACAGCAACACCATCATCAGCAAACAAGCACAAACATCATCAACAACAACACCCATCAGCAGCAACCACAGCAACCTCATCCAACAACAACAACCCATCAGCAGCAAACAACTAGCAACACCATCAGCAGCAACAACAGCCAACACCATCATCAGCAACAGCAGCAGACAACCCATCTGCATTCAACAACAGCAACACCATCAGCAGCAACAACAAGCAAACACTCAATCAAGCAGCACACAACAGCAACACCATCTGCAACCACAACAGCAACACCATCATCAGCGAACAACAGCAACACCAAACTGTGCAGCAACAGCAGCTACACCATCAGCAGACAACAACATCTACAGCATTCCAAGCATCAACACCAGCAACACCACAGCAGCAACAAACAGCTACACCATCACAGAACAACATCAACACCATCACAGCAACAACAGCAACACCATCACAAGCAACACAGCAACACCATCAGCAGCAATCAGCATCAACACTAAGCCAAACAGCAGACAACAACAGCTACACCATCAGCACAACAACAAGCTACACACCATACTGCAGCAACAACCGCAATCACCACTGCAGCAACAACAGCTACAAAAGAACCTCAGCAGCACCAACAAGCAACAAAACACCATACAGCATCAACAACAGCAACACCATCAGACATCAACATCAGCCTACAACCATCAGCAGCAACAACAGCCAACACCATCAGCAGCAACAACAGCAACACCATCAAGCAGCAACAACAGCAACACCATCCAGCAGCAACAACAGCACCACCATAAGCAGCTATACAACAACATCAAACTCCATCAGCAGCAAAAAACAGACAACACCAACAACATGCAACAACAGCAACGACCATCAACAGCAACAACAGCAAAACCATCATCAGCAACAACAGCAAACCTAATCAGCTCACGCAAACAACAAGCTACACCATCAGCAGCAACAACAGCTATCACCATCAGCAGCAACTACAGCAACACACACCATGCAGCAGCAACAACAGCAAGACACCCTCAGCAGGCAACAACAGCAACGACCATCAGCAGCAACCCGCCATACAGCAGCAACAACAGCATCAACCCATCAGCAGCAGACAGCAAGCAACACATCCAATCAACAAAACTAAAAAAAAAAAAAAGAAACAATGCAGAAAATCATAAATATAGAGAAGACTAATAAAAGAAAAAGAACAAAAAAAAACGAGACCACAAAATAAGAAAGACACCAACACCCCCCCCACCAAAAGACACGGCACACAACCAGAGCAGATGAAAAACCCTTCCCCCCCCCACCACCCCCGTGTGGCCCCGCCACCTCCCCCACCCCCCTAGCCAGGGCCAAACCCCCGCGCGCCCGTGAGCAAACCTAGTTCCCACCTTATCCTTCTTCTCTCCCTCTACCACACCCCCACGCGACCTTCCTGTGTCCGTCGCTGTGCCCAGCCCAGCCCCGCGCTCCCATCGACCCCCCCGCCACCCTCCCCCTGAGGCGCCCCTTGACCACCCCATCGACTCTTCCAAACGCAGCCGGTAGGCTCCCCTCCCCCCAACTCCTCTCCCCCCCCTCTCCCTCGTTCCCCACAATCACTGGATCCCCCCCCCCGCGATTTCTCCTCTCCACCTCCCTCCCACCGCACACCAACAAATCCGATCAAACGACCGCAGTCGTGGTCACAAAAACACACAACCCCGCCCAACGGGGTGCCGCTCACACCACACCCGCATCCACTCACCCCCCCCACCCCACCCTCCTCCCCACCCCGGCTCCAGCCCCCCCCCACCCCCACCCACCGCCCCCCCCCCCCCAACCCCGGCCGTCTGAGCCCCGGCACGCGGCAGTCTCCCCATCCCCCATGCGCATGCCTTCGCAACCCCCCGTGCCTCCACCCCGCCTCCCGCCGTCGCCACTTCCACCGCCCACGCTCACCCATCCTCCCCGTGGCCCCTGCGAACTACCTCCAACACCCCCATCACTCCCTGCCTCCCCCCCCCCGGACCTCCACCGCTCGCGCCGCCCACCCCTTCGCACCCGCACACCTTTCACACTGTCGCCCCCATCATTCCCACTCACCGGGCGCCCCCACCGCCCCCTATACTCTACTCTCTCCTCCCACCGACCCATGCGCACAAATACATAAAATCTAGCCAGCCCCCCCACCACCCTCCCTCCCCACCTCAGACCACACACCACCCGCATACCTAAATCCACTCATCGAGGTAGTATGGTAGACCTCCAGAATGGTTCTATACAGTCTACCATCCCCTACCAATACAGTAAACTTACTATGTTGAAATAATTTGTAGTCATGATGTAGAGTAATCAGGTAGAAAACTATATTGTAATAAGACAGGTGATGTGTAGCCCACACACACTACCACACCTCACAATCATGTCTTAATTTGTATTTACTGTGATTGCAATATATTACCTTGTTAACTGATGTGAGCTGATTCAATATACAGTGTTTAAAAAAAGTCGTACATGGAATAAGTGAAAAATTTCTATAATTATTAATCAACAATTAAAGTATCCCCAAGAGTAAAAAGTTATTATTATTATTATTATTATTAATATTATATTTATTATTATTATCTCATACAATTATTATTATTATTAATGCTGCTGCGTCACACATATGCTTACCTTGTTTACTGAGTTTTTATATTTCTAACTTGAGCAGTTTTTCTTTTTATAATACCATATTTTTTTATCCACCAAATAACAAGCTATTATATAATTTTTAAACCCCTATATTTGCACATTAAATCCTTTTGTCACACACATGGATATACAAGAAGGTTCTATATACAGTGGAATCCCAAGTTTCGGAACAAATTCATTCAGAAGTATTCAAGTGGCATTACACAGAACGAATTTGTTCCAATAAGGAATATTGTAAAATAGATTATATCCATTTTTCAAGACCCCCAAAAATACACTTACAAAAGCATTTACATATACACTTACATAATCTTTCTGAGTAGGGAGGTGGCCGCAACCTCTGTGTACCACTGGTATGTATATTATTTCTAGTGTGAAGCATACAGGTTCTACAATAAGCTCAACCAGATATTCTCTGGGAGAATACACATATTATTCAAGTCTTGTAGCAGTAATGCAAACGTACAGTAGTACTATATAAATGAATGTTAGAAAAGTTTATTAACTTAGTGATTTAGACGGGCAGACAAGTGTTTGTTGAGATAGAAGGGGATGGGGACAGGGAGAAAACAGCATTCACATTCTCTTGGGGGGAATGAGTTTAGTTGATCTACATATTATATAACTTAAACAACATTTCTTAGGGTTTTTATGTGGCAATTATGTCTGGTTTCATTCAGAGCATTCTTATGATAACATAAAGTTGTTATTCTTTATATTTTCAGTTTCATGCGACTTTGTCATCAATCAATCATTTCAAGTAAAAAGAATGCTAAATAACTTGGCTGCATGGTTCTTAGAAAAGCGTAAATCTGAATTGATGACATTGGCTGCAGACAATCAATGGCCACCAGCTAATCCTTCAATCTCACCCCACAGCCTACAAGATGCCATCCAGCATCTTATCTTGATCAAACCTCTTATTTCTCTTCACAACCACCTCCAAGAAAATCTTGCCAAAAAGGTAAATGTATAGTTCAAGAGTCATGAACCATACCAAAACACAGCGAGCGACCGCCCCGTATCCGCGGGTCCTTTAACCACCATTTCAGTAATCCTGCATGCTTTGCCATGGTTCAAAAATAACCCTTATTTGCTTAATAATCGCCCTCAAAATTGGGCAGTAGTACGTGAATGGTGAAAGCGTTCTTCAAAGCCAAAGAGAAGCCAATGAAGAAATCTTCTTATCAGAGAACAATAGTTGATAATTCCTCCACTTAAATGGGGCCATAATTTAACAATTAAACTAATGCAACCTACCATCCGACTTACGACCTGCTCGACTTACGACCACTTAAAAAGACAAAAACGAGATCGACTTATAGAACCGTAGTTTTTTCTTATTGCCCGAATTATCTGGAAATAAACAATTAATTGTGTGTTCACAGTGTTTTATCACTAAACCTTACAGTATAAAATACAGCACAACAACATAAAACACGTAAGGTAAAACATTGAAATACCAAAATAAAAACAATAAAATAAAGTCACATTACAAAAAACACAATGTTTATGTGTATATACATATATACAAAAGTTCGCGACTACGACCATTTCGACTTAAGACTAGTTTTCTCGGAAACCGAACTCAGTCGTAAGGTCTGATGGTACAGTTGTAATAGGTATGTTTATAAAATAAAAAAAATGACATATAACATGTATAGGGTTCATGACCAGAAATGTTAAAAGCAGGGGGGGATACTGTGTGTGAATGGTGTGTGTTTTTTTTGTTTAATAACTTGTATGAAGTTTGTGGTTATAGGGAGGGTGCGGGCAGGAGGAAAGAGGAGTTGCGATGGTGGAATGATGAAGAAAGGGTGTATAAAAGAGAAAAAGGTAGCTTAAAGAGGTTTTTTACATAGCAGAAGTGATATACGGAAGAGCAAGTATGATTGAGGAAAGTAAAAAGAAAGGTGAAGAGAAGTGGTGAAGAGAGCAAAAGGAGAGCAGATTGAAAGAGTTGAAGAGGCACTGTCAAGAAAAATTTTTAATGAAAATAAGAAAAAAATTTGGAGTAGTTAAACAAGTTAAGAAGCCTAGGGAGAAGTTTGGATTTGTCCAGCTAAAAACAGAGTAGGGAGTTATAGAAGGGGGAGAGGATTGTATTAGTAGATGGTCGATAATATTTTGAGGAACTTTTAAATGTTAATGAAAAATGGAGGCGGTAATTTCATGCACTGGCCAGGAGGTATACCATCTTTTAGAGTGAAGAAGAGCAGATGAAAGAGTGGTGGAAGTACGTGAGGCATTAACGTATAATGAAAGGGGGTAAAGCATCTGGAACTGATTTGATCATACAGAAATTTAAAAGCAGGGGGATATAGTGTTGGAGTGGTTGTTTACTTTTGTTTAATAAAATGTATGAAGAAGGGAAGGTACCTTAGGGATTGGCGGAGAGCAGTATATGTCCCTTTATATAAAGGGAAGGGGACAAAAGAGAATGTAAAAATTATAGAGGAATAAGTTTACTGAGTATACCAGGAAAAGTAATACGGTAGGTTTATAATTGAAATAATTATAGGTAAGACAGAAGTAGAATTGCGGACAGCAAGGAAGGCTTCAGATGGGTAGGGAAGTGTAGATCTCAAGTGTTCTTACAATTGAAACATATTTGTGACATATTAAGATAAAGGTAGGAAAGTTTTTATTGCATTTATGGATTTAGAAAATGCATATGATAGAGGGAATAGAGCAGAGCAATGTGGCAGATGTTGCAGCGTAAAAAATGGAATAGGTGGTAAGTTTTACTGAAAAAGCAGGTAAATACTTTTATATTGTGGATAGTGAGGCACAGGTTTGGGGCGTGTTAGAAGAGAGGGAGAGATACCACTCACAACGATAAAAAGTAGGTCTTAGACAGGATGGTGTAATGTCACCAATTGTTGTGTTTAATATAATTATAGATGGTGTTGTAAAAGAAGTAAATGCAGGGGAGTTCGTGAGAGGGGTTGGATTAAATTATGGGGAATCAATTCCAAAAATGGGAATTGACACAGTTAACTTTTAGCTTGATGAATACAGTGCTATCACGGAGATCTCTCAAAAGAAAAATCACAAGGTTAGTGGATGATTTATAGAGCGAATTGCGTAGTCTAAAGTTAGAAAGAGTTGACAAGTCAACATAGAAAAGAGTAAGGTGATAGGGTATCAAATGATTAGATAAAGAAAAATTGGCGATATCAAATTGGGCGGAGGAGGAGTATGGAAGAGTGAAATGTTTTCAGATACTTGGGAGTTGGACAGTGTCGGCGGATGGATTTATGAAGGAATGAGGTTAATCATAAGAATTGATGAGGGAAAAAAGCGGTGAGTGGTGCTTGAGGTATATGTGGATCAAAAAACGTTATCTATGTAGGCAAAGAAGGGAATGTATGAAAGCGTAATAGTAGTACCAACACCTATAGTATTGATTATGACACGCTTGGTGGTAGAAATTCAGCAGCGAGGAACTGTTTGGAGGCAGTGGAGATGTCCCCTGCGTCTAAAGGGCAATGCTGTGGTGAAACATATTATGCAGACAAAATTTCGGAGTGTGGCAAGTTAGGAGAAGGTGGTGGAGTTTATAAATAAGCATTATCAGAGGGCAGAAGAGGGGTTGTTGAGGTGGTTGCGGTCATTAGAGAGAAAGGATCAAAGTAAGAATGAACATGACGAAAGCATATGAAATCTATAGGGAAGGAAAGCGGGGGTCGGAGTCGTCCTCGAAAGGGTGTGAAATGAGGGGGTAAAGGAGGTTTTGTGTGGGTTAGGGGCTTGGACTTCCAGTCAAGACAGCATGAAGCGTCTTAGATAGGAGTGAATGGAGACGATGATACATTGTACCTGACGATCATGTTGGAGTGTGAGCAGGCGTAATATTTTAGTGAAGGGATTCAGGGAAACACGGTTATTTTCATATATCGGACTTGAGTACCTGGAAATGGGAAGTACAATGCCTGCACTTTAAGAGGGGTTTGGGCAATTGGCAGTTTGGAGGGATATGTAGTTGGCTCTCTATACGTATAAGCTTGCAAGAACTGTTCTTAATTCATGAGCACCATCCAGGCAAAATCAGTGAAAATGTGTGATATGTTGGTGAAAGTGTTGATGATGATGAAAAGTATTTTCTTTTTGGGGATTTCTTTTCATTTTTTTTTTGGTCACCCTGCCTCGTGGTAGACGGCCGACTGAGTTGAAAAAAAAAAAAAAAAAAAAAAAAAACGTGATGAAAGAGGGGGAAAAAAGGTGCCTAGGGATTGGCAGAGTGTGTGATACAAAGTTCCTTTATATAAAGGGAATGGAAACAAAAGAGATTGTACACATTATTCTTTTTTTTTTTTATTATCACACTGCCGATTCCACCAAGGCAGGGTGGCCCGAAAAAGAAAAACTTTCACCAGAAGGGTGCTTTACACTACATTTTTTTGAACTGCAACACATTAAACACCCGCTCCTTCGAGTGTCAGGCACTTGTACTTTCCCACTCCAGGACTCAAAGTCCGGCCTTCTCCGGTTCCCTGAATCCCTTCATAAATGTATACTTTGCTCACACTAAATGCCCACACAGCACGTCATGAATTAAAAAAAACCATTTGTCTCCATTCACATTCCAATCAAACACGCTCATGCATGCCCTGCCTGGAACAGTCCAGGCCCCCTCGCACACATGGAAACCTCCTTCACTTACCCCCTCCCTCCAACCACATTCCAGCCCGACCCCTACCCCGCCTTCCCTTCACTACAGACTGATACACTCTGAAGTCCATTTCTTTCTTTCTCTCGTCATCGCTCCAATCTCTCTACAAGTCCTAACCACCCTCAACAACCTCAAAAAGAATTTACTGAGTCGCCCAGGTGGATACTACACTGTCCTGCCAAGTGAGTGTCAAACGAAACCTGTAATAGTTTTAGCATGAATGGTAGCATATTGCTGCGCGGTAGTCTTTCTTTCTGTCTCTAACATTCAAGATACCAGTACACACATGTTACAGACTAAACTACTTACACTTAGGTCCCCCAACACATACATGTGACAAGCATATACTTACACACCCCTCTGGGTTCCTATCTATTTCCTTCTAGATTTTTGTTCTTGTTAATTCCCTGAATCAGAAAAAAATCTTAATTTTTCTTATCTATACGTATTTTAATTTTGACTTCCAATCCTCTCTAAAAGTACCTCATACTGTACGTATATGAAAGGCACTTATGTGGTGTAATGCCAGTCAAGTTTTTAGCTGAATATTGGTTTAGGAATGACCAAAGTATCATCATCAAGATATCTTTTTAAAATGTGATTGTCTTTTCCACCAGCAATTAAGAGATAATGTGTCAGGTCTCAGTAAAACTAAAAGGAAAAATACTTTAGATGTGATTTTCAGAAATTACTATATATCACAGTGTAACTCTATCTACTAACCGTGATTTGAGTTGCATTGTTATCAACGTGTTAATAAGTGAATATCTTTTAGGGCGATGAAAATATTCCATTACGTATTCTCTTACTTCTGATGGACGAAGTATTTGATCTGAGAAGCAAAGACCAGTGGTTTAGAAGACGAATAATGTTATTTTTACGTCAGATCTTGAAGGCAATGTTTGGCGACATTGTCAACAGAAGAATTGTTGATTATGTTGCTTTTATTACATCCCCAGAACAAGTGGCTGATTATATTAAAACTTTTAGGTAAGTTTAAACCAATATATTTAAAGTTAGTAATTTAAGTGTACAGTACTAAATTTAATGTTTAGCCTACTTTGAGCTTATCTCCTTTATATCATAATACAATGTAATTGTACTTAAAGGCTTTCATTTCTCAAGCTTTTGCAATATTTTGCTTAGAGTTCATTGTTTTTAAAATGATTTTTTTTTCTTGCCATCATTCCCTTGTTATAATTTTATAGTAGTTAGGTAGAGTATTATCATCATGAAAAATTGCTGGCCTTTTTCTTTATCTGTAGTTGTTTTCTAGATAATATTTAAACACATTTTCTGAAACTAAACACTTGTACAGTGGCATAATATACATATGTAGTATATTTTTTTGTTTCTGGGTTGTTGATCTTCTAGGCTTAACTGGTATGACAAAAAAAAAAAATTGTTGTTTCCTGCTGGAGTTTTTTCTTTCTTTCCTTTTAACTGCTTCAGCTGTTTCCACCAAGATAAGGTGACCCCCAAAAAATATAAACACATTCACCAGCACTCAAAAACTGTTTTGTCAAAAGTATGTGGATACCACACTGCAACATTCCCACCCATCCTTCAGTGTAGGTGCTGCACTTCCCACTTCCAGAATGCCTGCTGGAGTTCTATTATATACATATCTCTAGAATATACTTCAGTGGTCATTTGTTATATCACTTAGGAAAGGAGCTTGATATCACATTCTGACAGTAACAAGTGCATAACATCAAACTCTTCTCAAGAGATAACACCTCTGAACAGTACTAGACAATATGGTACACTCGTCTTTATTTCCATGAATGGATCCAGAATCTTAGACACTTTCTTGGTTAATGTAATATTAACTGTGTGAATTTGAATACAGTATACATATGCCCCAGGTTAGTCCTATCTCTCCTAGTAGGAAAAGAACATATGTCTGGTACATGTGTCTGGTGTATGTAACTACACCCTAATCTGCTTTCCTTCATGATGAATATGCTTCCTTTATGTGTGTAGGGTATAGACTCAAGATGCCCATTAGTTGTGCTCTGGACTTGTATGCCTGTTTTTGGTGATTGGTACTCACCTCCATTTTGCCATCAATTGTCTTGAGAGGTCCCATTGAAGCTTCACTGTGTCATAATGTGTCTTTGGTTGGCCTTGGCCAGCCCCCTCGGCTCCTGTACACTGTATCCTTTGACCGCTTCACCCAGCTACTACACTGAACTTGGTGCAGGAATGTGAATTTCAACAAAATGCTGCTTTCTGACTTGTGGACATAACTTGAACTCCTAACCTGCAAATACTAAAAATAGGTAGTTTCCTTTCAGTAAGAAGCTCTCAAAGTTTTCTCCAATTATTATTCTTCACTGCATCCGTCTGTGGTTGGTAATGTTAAAACAGGTTGTATTATAAACAGTGTGGGCCATTTACATCCAATTTGTCTCATTCGCTGGATCATGAATGTAGAGTGTAATAATAAATAACCATGAGATTTCACCCGTAAATACACATTTTCAAACCCCTTCTCCTG
>NW_026505403.1:0-17259 GCF_026875155.1 Cherax quadricarinatus
CTTCACTCTGTTGCTTCCCTGTTGCTGTCTACTCTGTTCTTCCCTGATGCTGGCTACTCTTTTGCTTGCCGTCTGTGCTTTTTGTTGCTTCCCCTGATGCTGTGCTACTCTAGCTTCCCGATGCTGTGCTATCTGTTGCTTGCTTGCTGTGCTACTCTGTTGCTTGCTGAGCTGTGTATCTGTTGTTGCCTGAGCTGTGCTACTCTGTTGCTTGCCTGTGTGTGCTACTCTGTTGCTTGCTGATGCTGTGCTACTCTGTTGCTTGCCTGATGCTGTGCTACTCTGTTGCTTGCCTGATGCTGTGCACTCTGTGCTTGCCTGATGCTGTGTACTTGTTGCTTGCCTGATGCTGTGCTACTCTGTTGCTTGCCTGTTGCTGTGTTTCTCTGTTGCTTGCCTGATGCTGTGCTGCTCTGTTGCTTCCCTGATGCTGTGCTGCTCTGTTGCTTCCAAATTACTGTTGCTTAGTAAATGGTACGTCATATGTTTGTTTCGATGGTCCAAAGTTAAAATTATTTAAGAACTTGTTGTCAGTTATTCTAAGTCAAGTTTTACCGAGTCATACAGAGTATTACCAGCACATACACACAAACGTATACACATACCTGATTACATATATTGCTCTTATATTAAAGAGTGACTCTTAGCAAGGTACCAAATAGTACATATTAAGAGTAATAAAGTTTATAGCATATTTATATTTTCTTGGGCACCTTTATATTTGTAAAAAATACATTAAAGCATCACTAAAAACTATTAGTACGTTATACTCTAGTTTTATGTAGGAACTTATCCCCTTGCATATTCAAGTTACCTTAAATGTAATTATTACCACCTAGAACTTTTGTTGTTGAAGATCTCAACTTACGTATATTTAATTGATTTATATTCGTGGAGTTGTGATCCACAGCGCTATGACAAGCTGGTAATGTTGAAGCTTACTTCACTGCCATGTTCTTCACAACAACAAAAACCCTGGATGCTAGACGAGGGTAAATAAGTTGACCTTCTGTATTATCTGCAGATGTCTAGTATTTATAGCTACAGCAGTACTCTAGACCATGTGTAGTGGTCCAGTGTACTCTAGACCATGTAGTAGTGGTCCAGTGTACTCTAGACCATGTAGTAGTGGTCAGTGTACTCTAGCCCATGTAGTGTGGTCCAGTGTACTCTAGACCATGTAGTAGTGGCCCAGTGTACTCTAGCCCATGTAGTGTGGCCCAGTGTATCTAGCCCAAATGTAGTAGTGGTCCAGTGTACTCTAGACCATGTAGTAGTGATCCAGTGTACTCCGGGACCAGTAGTAGTGGTCCAGTGTACTCTAGACCATGTAGTAGTGGTCCAGTGTACTCAGACCATGTAGTAGTGGTCCAGTGTACTCTAGATCATGTATACCTTTGAAGAATTTCGAGGGTTATATCTACTCTCTGACCCCGGCCATGGGCCAGGTCGTCTGGTGCTCGCCTGGTCAACCAGGCTGTTGTGCGGGAGGCTCGCTGCCCCACATATCCATCACAGCCTGGTTGATCTAGCCCCTGGTGAAGATACTTTTTCCAGTTTCCTCTTGAAGGCTTCTACATTGTTCCAGCAGTGTTTTGATATCTTCTGGTAAGTGTTGAAGTTGGGACCCGGATGTTGATACAGTGTTCCTTATTGTCCCCCCGCACCCCTGTCCTCACTGGGTTTATTTTATATTTCCCTCCCATATCTCTCACTCAGTATGTTGTTAGGGCAGTGGGCAGATTTGGGGCCAGGTCCTCGAGTACCTTCCAGGTTTTTATTTATCATGTACCTCTCTCTCCTCCGCCCCAAATGAGTACATGGTTCAAGACTTGAGGCTTTCCCCAGTAGTTTAGGTGCTTTACTGGCTCAGTGTGAGCCGTAAACGATCTCTTTTATTTGTTCCAGCTCCGATATTCTCCTGCTTTGAACGGGGCCGTCAGCACTGAGCAATATTCTAAGTGAGGGAGCACTAGCAATTTGAAGAGTGTCACCATCGGCATTATTTCCCTTTTTTTTAAAAGTTTCTCTTTCCCACCCAGTCATTTTTCCCGGCTGTCGTGATCTTTGTTTGTTATGGTCTTTAAAAGAAAGGTCCGCTGACATAATTATTTCCAGGTCTTTTACGTGTTCCTTACGTTCTATTTGGTGACCCTCTTGAGTTTTGTTATATGTGCTCCTTTTGGAAACCCTGTTTATGTCTTCTGTACTTTTTCAGTGTCCTTCCCGTAGTTACTTTCATGCTTATTTTAGTGTCATCTGCAAATGATGATATAGAGTGTCCCGGGGTTTGTTTTTGTCTATGTCTGCTATGAGGATGAGGAACAGCAGAGGTGCCAGCACAGTGCCTTGGGGAAATGACCGTTTACCTCGCTGATGCTGGATCTTGCTATGTTTATTACTGTTTTTTGTGTTCTGTGTGTTAAGAAACCGAAAATCCATTGCCTACCTTCCCCGTAATCCCCAAGGCCTTCATTTTGTGCCGCTATCACTCCATGGTGCATTTGTCAAAACCCCTTTTGGTAAATTTGTGTAAATTTTACATTGCGTTTCGGTCGTCTTCCAATGCCTCCGTAATTCTGTCATAATGTTCAGCAGCTGTGCAGACATGATATCCTGCTAAAAAACCATGCTAGTTCGGTTATGTTGGTTTTTGTGCTCCATGAAATTTGTAACTGCCATCTCTTCATTCTTTTGAAGATTTTTATGATGTGAGAGGTTAGGGCTACTGGTCTGTAATTTTTAGCTAGTGCTTTACTGCCTCCCTTATGCAAAGGAGCTATGTCTGCACTCTTTACGGCCTCGGTATTTCACCTAGATCTAAGTCTTTCCCCTCCAAAGAATATGAGGGCTCGTGCTAGTGTTACTTTGCACTTCTTTATAAATAGAGCATTCCCATGAATTGGTCCGGGTGCTGAGTGAGTGGGCATGTTTTCCCATTTCTTTTTCAAAATCTATGGGATTTGAAATAATGTTAGTTAGCTGGTCTGCACGGCCTTCTTTTTGGAGTAAAAAAATATTTCTGCATTTTCTACCTTGCTGTCATTTAGTGGTTACTGAACACGACTATACTTAGGATTTCCACTCATTTCCTTTTTGTCATCAGTATACGGTCCCCTCTCAGTAGTGGTCCAATTCTAAAAGGTAGTTCTTAGCTTGGATTTTGCATAGGAATAGAAATATTTTGGGTTTCTTGCAATTTTCCTGTATGGCCTTTTGTTCCCTTTGTACTTCTTCTGTGAGGTATGAATCAAAGTTTTTCCTCAAATTCAGTGATTCTCGGCTAAGTCTATATTTCCTCTGTTGTAGCATATTTGTGTTTTTAAGCAGTTCAGTAAACCATTGTCTTCTTCTGTACCATTTTCCTATGCTCTCTCTCTATATCTAAATCTTCCTCTGGGTTTCCTCAATTGGTACGTTTCTTACATACTTTGTATGCTTCTGTTTTCAGCTTCTCTAGGAAAGGGTTTGGGGATTTAGGTGTCCATGTCTGATTCCCGGGGTATGTCTGATAGCTTTTGGGTTTTTATTTTTTCCAGTTAATTCTATGGTTGTTAAAATTTAACTTACTGAACATCCCGTCTCTAACTTTAGTGATGCATTTTCCCTACCCTTGAGTTAATACTAGTTTAAACCCTCTATGATGTTATGATCAGGTAAATAGTTTTGGAAACTTTTTATGTCTCTGATCAGTTCCTGTTGTTTGTGAATATCAAATCCAGAGTATTTTCATTTTGATGGGATCAATTACTTTTGGGTTTTAAAGATTACTTTTCACAAAGCCTCATTAGTTCCCTGGTATGTACTGCTGAGCCAGGGTGCTTCCCGGAGATATTTCGGGTTTATAACATTACGTTACTCCATCTTACATTTTACATGGGGGAGATTAATATCTCCAAGGAGTAAAATTTTGGGTTTGTAGGATTTTCTAACCTATCCAGATAGCTATCTATCTTACTTAAATGATCTGTGAATTCTTCAGCAGTTGCCGATGGTGCTTTGTATACTAGGATAATTACCAAATTCCTATTTTCAACTTTAATGCCTAGTAATGCCATGTAGTAGTGGTCAGTGTACTCTGGACATGTAGTAGTGGGCCGTGTACTCTGGACCTGTAGTGGTGGTCCAGTGTACTCTAGGGCCATGTAGTAGTGGTTCCAGTGTATTCTAGACCATGTAGTGGTGGTCCAGTGTACTCTAGATCATGTAGTAGTGGTTCAGTGTACTCTGGACCATGTAGTAGTGGTCCAGTGGTACTCTGGGCCTTTTAGTATTTGGGCCAGTGTACTCTGGGCCATGTAGTAGTGGTCCAGTGTTACTCTGGGCCATATAGTAGTGGCCCATTGAACTCTGGACCATGTAATAGTGGTCCACCATCATACCACCTACCAGTCTTTCTAACTGGCCTCCACTCTTATAATGTTTTTGTGAGAGGTTACTATACTTGACCTCGGGTTATTGATGACTTGTACATGGTTATTGATGACCTTGTTAACACTGGTTATGATGACCTTGTAACTGGTTATTGATGACCTTGTTAACATGGTTATTGATGACCTTGTTTCACTGGTTATTGATGACCTTGTTAAACTGGTTATTGATGACCTTGTACACTGGTTATTGATTAACTTGTTAACACTGGTTATGATGACCTTGTACACTGGTATTGATGACCTTGTTAACACTGGTTATTGATGACCTTGTACACTGGTTATTGTGACCTTGTCACTGGTTATTGATGACCTTGTACACTGGTTATTGATGACCTTGTTAACCATTTGGGTTTTTGATGACCTTGTTAACCTGGTTATTGATGACCCTTTTACATGGTTATTGATGACCTTGTTAACATGGTTATTGATGACCTTGTACACAGTTATTGATGACCTTGTTACACTGGTTATTGATGACCTTGTACACTGGTTATTGATGACCTTGTACACTGGTTATTGATGACCCTTTTACACTGGTTATTGATGACCTTTTTAACCCCTGGTTATTGATGACCTTGTACATTGGTTATTGATGACCTTTAACACTGGTTTTGATGACTTTTACACTGGTTATTATGACCTTTTTAACTGGTTATTTATGACCTTGTTAAAACTGGTTTTGATGACCTTGTACACTGGTTATTTATGACCTTGTACACTGGTTATTGATGACCTTGTTAACATGGTTATTGATGACCTTGTTAACAATGGTTATTGATGACCTTGTACAATGGTTATTGATGACCTTGTTAAACACTGGTTATTGATGACCTTGTACATGGTTATTTATGACCTTGTTAACATGGTTATTGATGACCCTTTTACACTGGTTTTTGATGACCTTGTTAACACTGGTTATTGATGACCTTGTACACTGGTTATTGATGACCTTGTTAAAACTGGTTATTAATGACTTTGTACACTGGTTTTTGATGCCTTGTTAACACTGGTTATTGATGACTTGTACACTGGTTATTGATGACCTTGTTAACCTTTGGGTTTTTGATGACCTTGTACATGGTTATTGATGACCTTGTTAACAACTGGTTATTGATGACCTTGTTAACACTGGTTATTGATGACCTTGTACACTGGTTATTGATGACCTTGTTAACCCCTGGTTATTGATGACCTTGGTACACTGGTTTTGATGACCTTAAACACTGGTTATTTTGACCTTGTTAACACTGGTTATTGATCTTGTTAACACTGGTTATTGATGACCTTGTACATGGTTATTGATGACCTTGAACACTTGTTATTGATGACCTTGTTAACGCTGGTTATTGATGATCTTGTTAGCACTGGTTATTGATGACCTTGTAACTGGTTTATTGATGACCTTTTTAACACTGGTTTATTTATGACCCTTAACACTGGTTATTGATGATTTTTGTTAACGCTGGTTATTGATGACCCTTTTACACTGGTTATTGATGACCTTGTTAACGCTGGTTATTGACCTTGTTAACATGGTTATTTATTTATCTTGTTAACATGGTTATTTTGACTTGTACACTGGTTTTTGATGACCTTGTTAACGTGGTTATTGACTTAACACTGGTTATTGATGATCTTGTTAACACTGGTTATTGATGACCCCTTGTTAACAATGGGTAGAAAAACTTAGTGTGTCCATACCTGGGTACGCAGACATGAGCGTACGCGCGCGCGCGCACACACACACACACACACACACACACAAACACACAACACACACATACACACATTGAAATAAGTGGATCAGGAATCCAAGGTGACACAGGTGAACCCGGATCAAGGTGACAAGATCAGGATCAAGGGGACACCCTGGACCCGGATCAAGGTGAGACGTGGACCAGGATCAAGTGACACAGATGGACCAGGATCAAGTGAGACAGATGAACTAGAATCAAGGGGACAGTGGACCAGCATCAAGGTGGGCAGTTTGGGCAAGTATCAAGGTGACGAAGTGGGGCCCCGGGATCAAGGGGACACAGTGGATAGGATCAAGGGGACATAGTGGACAGGATCAAGGTGACACAGTGGACCCGGATCAAGGGGCACAGTGGACCAGGATCAAGTAGCATGATGAACTTGATTCAAGGGGACACAGTGGACCAGCATCAAGGTGACACAGTGGACCAGAATCAAATGAAACAGATGAATCAGGATCAAGGGGACCACAGTGGACCAGGATCAAGGGGACACAGTGGACCAAGATCAAGGGGACACAGGTGAACCCGGATCAAGGGGGGACAGTGGACAGGATCAGGATGACACAATGGACAAGGGTGTAGGTGACACAGGTGAACGAGGATCAAGCAGACACATTGGATCGGATCTAGCGGACACGATGGACCAGGATCAAGGAGACACAGTGGACCAGGATCAAGGGACACATTGAACCCAAAATCAAGATGACACACGTGAACCAGGATAATGGTGACACAGTAGGTCATTATCAGGGTAACACAGTGGGGCCATTTCAGGTTGACGCCGTGGACCACTATCAGGTTGACACAGTGGGGCCAGCATCAAGGTGACACAGTGGACCAGGGTCAAGGTGACAGTGGATCAGGATCAATTAGACACAGATGGACCAGGAGTAATGGGACACAGGTGGACAAGGTTCAAGGGGGACACATGCGGACCAGGATCAAAGGGGGCACAGGTGGACCCGGATCAAGGGGACACAAGTGGTCCAGGATCAAGGTTATACAAGTGTTCCAGGATCAAGTGACACAGATGGACCAGGATCAAATTGACAGAGGTGAAAACCCGGATCTAGGTGACGTGGACCAAGATCAAAGGGGACACAAGTGGACCAGGATTTAAGGGGACACAGTGGACCAGGATAAGGTTGTCAAAGTGGACCAGGTCAAGAGGGGCACATTGGACTAGGTTCAAGGGACACAGTGGACCTGGATCAAGGGGACACACTGGACCTGGATAAAGAGGACACACTGGAACCCGGATCAAGGGGACACACTGGACCTGGATAAAGAGGACACACTGGACCTGGATCAAGGGGACACATGGACCTGGATAAAGGGGACACTGGACCTGGATCAAGGGGACACATGGACCTGGATAAAGGGGACACAGTGGACCTGGAAAAAAGGGGAGACAGTGGACCTGGTTTAAGGGGATTTCGTAGACCTGGATCAAGGTGACACAGTAGACCTGGATCAAGGTGACACAGTAGACCTGGATCAAGGGGGCACAGTGGACCTAGATCAAGGTGACACAGTAGACCTGGATCAAGGGGACACAGTGGACCTGGATCAAGGGGACACAGTAGACCTGGATCAAGGTGACACAGTTTGACCTGGATCAAGGGGGCACAGTGGACCTAGATCAAGGTGACACAGTAGACCGGGGTAAGGGGACACAGTGGACCTGGATCAAGGGGACACAGTGGACCCGGATCAAGGGGACACAGTGGACCTGGATCAAGGGGACACAGTGGACCCGGATCAAGGGGACACGTGGACCTGGTTTAGGGGACACAGTGGACCTGGATCAAGGGGACACAGTGGACCTGGATCAAGGTGACACAGGTGGTAGCTGAAGACATAAATGAACCACAGGGATGTTTGGAAGTATTTCTTTAGCCTGAGTCTGGTTGAAAAGTTGAGTGACTTGTGTGAGTGATACATACAAAAGCTGGAGTGAGGAGTAGGTATAGTAAATGGTATCTTATTACAAGACTGTTGTTTGGTCTTCCAGGGAAAACTGTCTTATTTTCAAGACTGTTGTTTGGTCTTCCAGGAAGACTGTTTACAAGAGTGTTGCCTGATCTTACAAGACTGTTGTTTGGTCTTCCAGGAAGACTGTTTATTACAAGACTGTTGTTTTGGGTTTCCCGGAAGACTGTCTTACAAGAGTGTTGCCCGATCTTACAAGATGTTGTTTGGTCTTCCAGGAAGACTGTCTTACAAGAGTGTTGCCTGTTTACAGACTGGTGTTTGGTCTTACAAGATGGTGTTTGGTCTTACAAGGGCTGGTGTTTGGTCTTACAAGACTGGTGTTTGGTCTTACAAAACTGGTTTTTGGTCTTACAAGACTGGTATTTGGTCTTACAGGATTTGGGTGTTTTGGTCTTACAAGTCTGGTGTTTGATCTTACAAGATTGGTGTTTGGTCTTAAAAAGTCTGGTCTTTTCAAGACTGGTGTTTTGGTCTTTCAAGACTGGTGTCTGGTCTTACAAGACTGGTGTTGATCTTCCAGGAAGATTGTCTTACAGACTGGTGTCTGGTTTTCCCAGGAAGATTGTTTAAGAGTGTTGCTGATCTTAAAAGGGACTGGTGTTTGGTCTTACAAGACTGGTGGTTTGGTCTTACAAGACTGGTGTTTGGTCTTAAAAGACTGGTGTTTGGTCTTAAAAACTGGTGTTTGGTCTTACAAGACTGGTATTTGGTCTTACAAGATTTGGTGCTTGGTCTTACAAGTCTGGTGTTTGATCTTACAAGATTGGTGTTTGGTCTTACAAGTCTGGTCTTTCAAGACTGGTGTCTGGTCTTTCAAGACTGGTGTCTGGTCTTTCAAGACTGGTGTTGGTCTTTCAAGAATGGTGTCTGGTCTTACAAGAACTGGTGTCTGGTCTTCCAGGAAGATTGTCTTACAAGATGGTGTCTGGTTTCCAGGAAGATTGTCTTACAAGATGGTGTTGGTCTTCCAGGAAGGTTATTTTCTTGAAAGACGGGGTGTCTGGTCTTCCAGGAAGATTGTTTACAAGACTGGTGTCTGGTCTTCCAGGAAGATTGTCTTAAAAGATGGTGTCTTGTCTTCCGGGAAAGATTTTTGTCTTACAAGACTGGTGTCTGGTTTTCCCAGTAAGGTTGTCTTACAAGACTGGTGTTTTTTTCTTCCAGGAAGGTTATTGTCTTACAAGACGTGTTTGCTGAGAGGCAGGTGTGTTGCTACGGGCGTGTGCCAATTTAAACCGGCTGTCTGAGTGGTCTACTTCAGTCAGTGTTTGGTCAGTGTCCCTGAAGGCGGCAGCGCAGTAGTATACAGTGAGATAAAATGGATGTGAGGGGTGAAGAAAGGTAGTGTGTACCTCCCTCTCTTGTATCCTCAGACCTGAAGTGTAATGGGTGCTCCCAGTGATACTGCGGCTACTGGCTTATACTCCAGTAACTGCAAATGGACTCAGTAGTGTACTGGAGTAGTGAGAGAGTGCGGGAACACCAACAGTGTACTGGTTTAGTGAGTGCTGGAACACAACAGTGTACTGGATAGTGAGTGCTGGAACATCAGTGTACTGGGTAGTGAGAGTGCGGGAACACCAGCAGTGTACCGGGTAGTGAGTACTGGAACATCAGCAGTGTATTGGGTAGTGAGAGTGCTGGAACACCAGCAGTGTACTGGGTAGTGAGTGCTGGAACATCAGCAGTGTACGGGGTAGTGAGAATGCTGGAAAACACAGCAGTGTACTGGGTAGTGGGGGGCTGGAACATAACAGTGTACTGGGTAGTGAGTGCTGAAACATCAACAGTGTATGGGTAGTGAGAGTGCGGGAACACCAGCAGTGTACTGGGTAGTGAGTGCGGGAAAACATCAGTGTACTGGGTGTGAGGAGTGCTGGAACACGGCAGTGTACGGGTGTGAGTGCTGGAACACGGCAGTGTACTGGGTAGTGAGTGCTGGAACATCAACGTGTACTGGGTAGTGGAGTGCTGGAACACCAGCAGTGTATGGGTAGTGAGTGCTGGAACATCAGCGTACGGGTAGTGAGTGCTGGAAACCCCGGCAGTGTACCGGGTAGTGAGTGCTGGAACACCGGCAGTGTACCGGGTAGTGGAGTGCTGGAAAAACGGCAGTGTACTGGGTAGTGAGTGCTGGAACATCAACAGTGTACTGGGTAGTGAGTGCTGGAACATCAACAGTGTACTGGGTAGTGAGGTGCGGGGAAACACCAGCAGTGTATGGGTAGTGAGTGCTGGAATCAGGTACCGGGTAGTGAGTGCTGGAACCCCGGCAGTGTACGGGTAGTGAGTGCGGGAAACACGGCAGTGTACGGGTAGTGAGTGCTGGAAACACCGGCAGTGTACTGGGTAGTGAGTGCTGGACCATCACAGTGTTACGGGGGTAGTGAGTGCTGGAACATCAGCAGTGTACTGGGTAGTGAGGGGAGTGTGGAACACCGCAGTGTCCCGGGTAGGGAGTACTGGAACACCAGCAGTGTACTGGGAAGTGAGTGCTGGAAACGTCAGGGGTTGACGGCCCTACTGGGGGACTCAGAAGATGGGAGCTGATCCAGTAACACTACAGGATAAACCACTTTGAAGGTGCAGCCTCTCCTGAACTTCATCCTGTCGTTACACGCGACAACCACAACCACCGGGATCATCCAGGGTCACCCACGTGACACCCACAATATAGGATCATCAGGTGAAGGATCCTATGTGTATGGGACCAAAATCTCAGCCCAGTTGCTTGTGAAGTTATCTTCAGTATCTTTAACAAACTTCAAAGACCATTCTGGGATGATCCCCCCCTCATCCAGGGTGCGTCCCAGACCAGACCTCAGACTTTATGCCCTGAACAATCAAATGTTATGCTTGACGTCAGTTGTGTTTTGAGGACCCAAGAAATTTTTATTATTATTATTATTATTATTAATTATTATTATTATTATTATTATTATTATTATTATTTTATTTTACATTATAAAACTTTTATATACATAATACATATGTGGTACATAGTAGAATGACATTATTGTTACTGACGTTAGTTAAAGTTTACCTTCTGGTCTCCAACTTAATCTGAAACACACAACACCAAAATAAAACATAACACAAGGTCGGCGGATCTAACACAAAATATACTCAGGTCTAACACACAACATACTCATTTCTAAACAATATACTCAGGTTAACAATATATTCAAGTCTAACACAAGTATACTCAGGGCTAACACACATATACAGGTCCTTCACACAATATACTCAGCGTATAACAATATATACCCAGGTCTAAACACACAATATACCAGGTATATCACACAATATACCCAGGTCTAACATGTTTACTCAGGTTAACAACCAAATATCATCAGTAGGTCCAGCAAACAATATACCCAGGGTTCTAACAAAAAATACTAGGGTTAAGGCACATATATCGGTCTAAAACAATATATGCTCAGGTCAAACACAATATACAGGTTAAAACATTACCAGGTCTAACTACAATTTACCTGGTCTAACCAAATTGCAGGTTACACCAAATACTCAGGTCTAACACACATATACAGGTCATAAAAAATATATAGGTCTAAAAACTATACTCAGTGTAAAATATACTCAGGTCCCAAACCCCATATACTTAGGTCTAACACAAAATATACTCAGGTCCAAACAACACTATTACTAGGTCTAACTCAATAACCAGGCAAACAAAATATACTCAGGGCTAATGCACAATTTCTCAGGTCTAACGACAATATACGGTCTAACACATATACTCAGGTATAAATACATTAACTAGGTTAAACACACATATACTCAGGTCTTAATGCACAATCAATAATCCGGTTAGACAATATACAGGTTCTAACACAATATATACTCAGGTTAAAATACACACATATATAGGGTCTAACACATATACCCAGGTCCTACAAATATACCCAGGTCTAAAACACAATATACTCAGGTCTAACACACAAATATAACCAGGTTTAACACACAATATACTCAGGGTCTACACATATACTATGGTTAATACAATATACTCATGTCTTAACACTCAATACTATCTCGGTTATAACATAACAATATACTAAGGTCTAACACACATATTCTCAGGTCTAAACATCAAATTATAAGGTCTAACACACAATATACTAGGTCTAACAACATATATCAGGTATAACAACAATATATAGGGTCTAACGAACAATTAAGTTAAACATATATCAGGTCTAACAACATATACTCAGTTCTAATAACATATACACAGGTCTAATACACAAATATACTCAGGTCTAACACAATTTACCAGGTCAAAAAATATACTCAGGTTTACACACAATCTACTCAGGTGTAACACATATACTCAAGTCCAAACACAATATTACTTAGGGTCTAACACACAGTATACCAGGTCTAACACACAATATACTCAGGTCTATTTGCAAATATACTAAGGTCTAACGCACAATATACCCAGGTCTAACACACAATATATCGGTTAACAACAATATCTAGGTGTAAACACAATTTACTAGGTCTAACACACATTATACTCAGGTCTAACCACACAATATATCAGGTCTAAACACAGTATTCCAGTCTAACACAAATATACCCGGTCAACACACAATATACTCAGGTCTAAAAAACATACTCAGGTCTAACTACACAATATACTCAGGTCTAACCCCACCAATACACTCAGGTTAACACAGAATATACCTCAGGTCTAAACATATAATCAGGTTAACAACAATATACTCAGTCTAACACACAATATCTAAGGTCTAACAACAATATACCAGGTTAACACACAATATACCAGTATAACACACCATTACTCAGGTTAAACACTTATGGTTTAAACAAAATCTGCTCAGTCTAACACACAACATATAGGTTTTAACACAAAATATATCAGGTCTAAACATTATACTCAGGTTAACCAATATACGGTCTAACACAATTACTCAGGTCTAATACAATATACTCAGTTAACAACAATATACGGTTCTAACAAATATACTAGGTCTAATACACCAAGATACTAGGTTAACACAATATACCAGGTCTAACACAATATACCCAGATATAAACCAATATATTGGTCTAAACAAATATACCACAGGTCTAACACACAATATTTAAAAATAAAACCCCCGCTCTGGTCTAACCCAATATACTCAGGGTTAATACACATATACTCGGTCTAACAAAATATACTAGGTCTAAATACAATATACTAAGGTTAACAACAATATTACTCTGGTTAAACCAATAAACAGGTCTAACCTCAGTATACTCAGTTTTAACACAAATATCTCAAGGTCTAACACACATTATATCAGGCTCCTAACGCACAATATACCAGGTCTAAACACAATACTGGTCTAAACAACTATATAAGGTTAATACACACTAAATCAGGTTAACACACAATATACTCCAGGTCTAACATACTAATATACTAAGGTCTAACACACAATATTACGAAGGTCTAACACACAATATAACCAGGTCTAACACACATGTCTCAGGTCTAAACACACAATATACTAAGGGTGCAACAGACCTATACTCCGGTTAAACACAATATACTAAGGTCTAACAAATATACCAGGTCTAACACAAATACTCAGGTCTAAAACAATTATACAGGTCTAAACACATATACTAAGGTTTCCTAACCACACAATAATACTCAGGATCTAACACACAATATACTAAGGTCTAACTCACAATATACCAGGTCCTAACACCAAATTTACCTCTGGTCTAACACACAATAAATACTCAGGTCTAACAAAATAACTCGCGTCTACACAATATCCAGGTCTAACACACATTATATCTGGTCTAACACACAATATACTTCATGTTTACACAATATACCAGGGCTAACACACAATTTTACTCAGGTCTACAACACACAACTATATAGGTTTACCACAATAAACTAGGTCTAACACACTATATACTCAGGTCCCCACACAATATACCGGTCTAACACACAATATACTCAGGTACTACACAATATTCCCAGGTTAACACAAAACTATACTCAGGTTAACACAATTAACTCAGGTTAACACCAATATACTCAGTGTTAAGCACACAATATATAGGTCTAACACACATATACTAAGTCTAAAACATCATATAATCGGCTTTAACACAATATACTAGGTTAACATCAATATACTCAGGTCTAACACAATTTACTTCGGTCTAAAACATTATCTCAGGTCTTTCTAACAGCAATATACTAGGTCTAATCAATATATCAGGTCTACAAAATATACTCAGGTTACAACAATATATCAGGTTTCTACACACATACTCAGGTCTAAACAATATATTCAGGTCTACAACACAATATATCAGGTCTAACACACATATACTAGGTCTAACATACCAATATATCAGTCTAAAACACACAGTATTTCAGGTCTATCACACAATATACTCAGTCTAACACCAGTATACTCAGGTTCTTAACAACATTACTCAGGTCTAACAAAGTTATACTAGGTCTAACACACAATATTTCAGGTCTAACACAAAAATACTAGTTTAAAAATATATCTCATGTTAACCACACAGTATACTCAGGTTCTAACACCACAATATATAGGTTAACACAATTATACTCAGGTTAACACACAGTATACTCAGGTCTAACTCACAATTATACTCAGGTCTAACACACAATAAACTCAGGTTAACACACATTTACTCAGGTTCTAACATACAAGATACTCAGTCTAACATACAATATATCAAGTCTTTAACCACAATCTACTAAGGTCTAACACACGGGTATATTCAGGTCTAAACACAATATAATCAGGTCTAACACAATATTAACAGGTCTAAACACAATAGTATAATGTACTTACACAACAGTATACTAGGTCTAAAACAATATACTCAGGTCCTAACACACAAATTATACTCAGGTCTACACACAAAGATGTTGAGTTAGCTTCAGATGTAATGTTTATAAAGGGGCACGATATATCAGATCACATTCTAGTTGTACTACTCTGAGAGTAAAGGTAATGGGATGGGATACAAGGAGAAAAGAAGAGAGGGAAGAGAGAGGGAAGGTGTATAAACTAAAAGAGGAGGGCAGTCTAGTTAGGGTAAGATATAAAACAGCTATTGGAGGATAGATGGGCTAATGAGTGGATAGGCAATGGGGTCGAAGAGGTATGGGTAGGTTTAAAAAGTATTGTTAGAGTTTTCAGCAGAAGTTTGTGGTTACAGGAAAGTGGGTGCGGGAGGGAAGAGGAGCGATTGGTGGGAATGATGATGTAAAGAGTAAGTAAGGGAAAAAAAGTTAGCATATGAGAAGTTTTTACAAAGTAGAAGTGATGCAAGGAGGGAAGAGTAAATGGAGAAAAAGAGAGAGGTTAAGAGAGTGGTGAAGCAATGTAAAAAGAGAGCAAATGAGAGAGTGGGTGAGATGTTATCAACAAATTTTGTTGAAAATAAGAAAAAGTTTTGGAGGGAGATAAAAAATTTAAAAACCCTAGAGAACAAATGGATTTGTCAGTTAAAAATAGGAGAGGAGAGTTATTAAATGGAGAGTTTAGAGGTATTGGGAAGATGGAGGGAATTTTTGAGGAATTGTTAAATGTTGATGAAGATAGGGAAGCTGTGATTTCGTGTATGGGGCAAGGAGGAATAACATCTTGTAGGAGTGGGGAAGACCCAGTTGTGAGTGGTGGGGTAAGTTCGTGAGGCAGTAGGTAAATAAAAGGGGGGTAAGGCAGCCGGGATTGATGGGATAAAGAAGAAATGTTAAAAGCAGGTGGGATATAGTTTTGGATTGGGTTGGTGCAATTATTTAATAAATGTATGGAAGAGGAAAGGTACCTAGGGAATTGGGCAGAGAGCATGCATAGTTCCTTTGTATAAAGGCAAAGGGGATAAAAGAGAGTGCAAAAATTATAGGGGATAAGTCTGCTGAGTATACTGGTAAAGTGTATGGTAGAGTTATTATTGAAGAATTAAGAGTAAAGACGGAGAATAGGATAGCAGATGAACAAGGGGCTTTAAAAAGGTAGGGGGTGTTGGATCAGGTTTTTACAGTGAAATAAAGGAACTGTATTTAGATAAGGCTAAAGGGTCTTTGTGGCATTTTTGTTTTGGAAAAGGCGTATGACGGGGGGGATGGGGGGGCAATTGGCAGATGTTGCAAGTGTATGGGTGTAGGGGTGGTTACTGAAAGCATGAAGGTTTTTAACGGGATAGTGAGGCTAAATTTAAGTATGTGGGAAAGGGGGGAAAATTATTTTCAGAAAAGTGGGCCTTAGACAAGGATTGTGATGTCCCCGGGGTTTTGTTTAATATATTTTAGAGGGTGAAAAGGGGGAATAAATCGAGGGCCTTGACAAGAGGCGTGGGATTTTAAAAGATAAAGAATCACCAAAAAAGGGGGAAATTGTCACAGCTGCTCTTTGCTGATGACACTGTGCTCTTGGGAAAATTGAAGAAAATTTTTGCGGATTGGTGGATAAATTTTGGTAGGGGTGCAAAAAAAAAAATTTAAAGGTGAATACGGGAAAAGGAAAAGGGTTTTTATGAGGATAACAAAAAGATTAGGTGATGAAAATTGAATATTCAATTGGAGGAGAGAGTAGGAGGAGGTAAATGTTTTCGATTTTTGGGGTGGGATGTCAGCAGAGGGGTCTTGAAAATGAGGAAAAACAAGAATTGTGAGGGAAAAAGAGTGGTGGTGCCTTTGGAGTCTGTGGAGACAAAGAACTTTGTCCTTTGGGGGCAAAGAGGGAATGTATGAGAGTTAGTTTTACCCCGCCTTATGGGTGTGAAACTTTGGGGAGAATGTTGCAGCGGGGAAGGCTGGAGGCAGTGGGGATGTCTGTCTGAGGGAAAGTGTGGGGTGAATTTTAAAAACAGGAATTTGTATTTGAAATTAGAGGGGGTGGGGATTACCAAAACTGGTAGAGGGTGAGGAAGGGTTGTTTAGGTGGTTCGGGCAGTAGAAGAATGGGGCGGAAAAAGAATGATTCAGAGGTATCAGTTGTAGTGGAAGGGAAGGGGGGTAGGGGCGGCCA
>NW_026505404.1:0-16997 GCF_026875155.1 Cherax quadricarinatus
GACTGCGTGACGAAAGTAGTACTGTCAACTTATGATCAGAACGCAGGTTCGATGCTAATCCTGCTGTACAATGTGTGATAAGGTTTGTAAATAATTTCTACGTCTTTAACTTCGAGCTGTGTCCCAGAATTCCCTTTTCTCGCCTAACAGCCTACCTCTGTCTACCTTATCTGATTTTGTGAATATTTTGAATGTTATCATGCCTTCCCTGGTCTGACTGCTCTCTAATGTTGTTAGATTCAATTCCGTTTGCCTCTCCTGCAGCGCATGCTCCTTAGCTCAGGAACAAGCCTCATTCCATACTTCTGCACTGGCGCTGAATACACCAAGATGGGCCCGACATATGTTGTATAAAAGGACCAGAAAGACTCTTTGTTGAGATTCCTGAATTTTACTTTTAGATGTGCCAGACGAGCAGTGGCTGCGAGATTATTCAGCTTATGTGGGACTCTGGCGAAATATTGGGCTTATGCTCACCCCTAAGTCCTTCTCTTTAAATGAAGTCTGCAGCCTCAGTGTCCCTAGTCTATACCCTGATCAGTTTTCCAATTTGTCCAGATCAGTTTTGAACCTTTCCTAGTCCTCATCTGTTTTTATTCTCATCATTTTCATTCCATTACTAAACAAGGACACATCTGAATCAATCTCATCTGGAACATCATTCACATGAACCAGAGATAATACTGGTATTATGACCGATCCTTGCGTAACTCCGCTAGTTATTCTTCCCAGTTTTGATGTTTCTTTCCTGATAGTCACTCTTTGCTTAATTCCCCTAAGATATTCTTTGATCCGCCTAAGTACCTGCCGTTTTTTTTCCGCCTTCAAATTAAGTTTTCTTGTTCTTTTTTTTTTCCCTAGCCTCTCGTAGTGCACAGTAGCAAACGCCTTCTTGCAGTCTAAAAAAAATGTGTACACTCACCTAATTGTGCTTACCTATTTGTGGTTGCAGGGGTCGAGTCATAGCTCCTGGCCCCGCCTTTTCACTTGTCGCTATTAGGTCACTCCCTGCTCCGTGAGCTTCATCATACGTCTTCTTAAAGTTATGTATGCATCCTGCCTCTACCACCTCCCTTTCCAGACTATCCCACATCCTGACAACTCTGAAAAAATAATTCCTAACTTCCGTGAGTCAATGTGATCCCTTGTTGATTTGTCCCATCTCAAACATTTGTCCCCGTCCACCTTGTCGATTACTCTCAGTATTTTATACGTTGTCATCATGCTTCCCTTGTCCATCCTGTCCTCCATTGTCGTCAGGTGGATTTCCCTTAACCTCTCCTTTAACTCCGGGACCAGTCTCGTTGCAAACCTTCGCATTTTCTCTAATTTCTTGACTTGCTTCGCAAGGTGTGGGTTCCAAACTGGTGCTGCATACTCCAATATGGACCTCATGTACACGGTGTACAGAGTCCTGTACTATTCTTTACTGAGATGTCGGAATGTTGTTCTTAAGTTGCTAGTCGCCCATATGCCGCAGCAGTTATTTGGGTGATGTGCACCTCAGGAGATATGTACGGTACTGTACTTACCCCAAGATCCTTTTCCTTGAGTGAGTTTGTAGTATTTGGTCCTCTAGGCGTATTCTGTTGTGGTCTACTTTGCCCTTCCACTACCTTCAGACTTTGCACGTGTCGGGGTTGAACTCTAGAACTAGTTGTTGGACCAGGCCTGCAGCCTGTCCAGATCCCTTTGTAGTTCTGCCTGATCCTCCTCCGATTGAATTCTTCTCATTAACTTTACATCGTCTGCAAATAGACGCACTTCTGATTCTATTTGGGTGATGTGCACCTCAGGAGATATGTACGGTACTGTACTTACCCCAAGATCCTTTCCTTGAGTGAGGTTTGTAGTATTTGGTCCTCTAGGGCGTATTCTGTTTGTGGTCTACTTTGCCCTTCCACTACCTTCATGACTTTGCACGTGTCGGGGTTGAACTCTAGGAACTAGTTGTTTGGCCAGGCCTGCAGCCTGTCCAGATCCCTTTGTAGTTCTGCCTGATCCTCCTCCGATTGAATTCTTCTCATTAACTTTAACATCGTCTGCAAATAGACGCACTTCTGATTCAATTCCATCCGTCATGTCATTCACATATACCAGAAACAGCATCGGTTCTAGAACTGACCCTTTTGGAACCCCGCTCGTCACAGCTCCCACTTCGACACCTCGTCACGTACCATGACTCGCTGTTGCCTTCCTGTCAGGTATTCTCTGATCCATTGCAGTGCCTTCCCTGTTTATACCTGCCTGGCCCTCCAGATTTTGCACTAATCTCTTGTGTGGATCAATGTCATAAGCCTTCCCTACATTCCAAGAAAATGCAGTCTACCCCCCCCCCTCTCTGTCTTACTGCTGTCACCTTGTCATAGAACTCCAGGAGCTTGTGACACAGGATTTCCCGTCCCTGAATACGTGCTGGTGTCGCAGATAAGCTCATTCCTTCTAGATTGTTGAACCACTTTTCTCCTGATAATCTTCATGACTTTACATACTATGCAAGTCAGTGATACCGGTCTGTAGTTTAATGCTGCATGTCTGTCTCATTGTGTGTACTCACCTAGTTGTGGTTGCAGGAATCGAGTCACAGCTTCTGGCTCTGCCTCCTCACTGGTCGCAACTAGTTACTCTTCCTGCTCCATGACCTTTATCATACCTCCTCTGTTGGTGTGTGTGTGTGTGTGTGTGTGTGTGTGTGTGTGTGTGTGTGTGTGTGGTGTGTGTGTGTGTTGTGTGTGTGTGTGTGTGTGTGTACTCGCCTAATTGTACTCACCTAATTGTGGTTGCAGGGTCGAGACTCAGCTCCTGGCCCCGCCTCTTCACTGATCGCTACTGGTCCTCTCTCTCTCTGCTTCCTGAGCTTGTCATACCTCTTCTTAAAACTATGTATGGTTCCTGCCTCCACTACTTCACTTGCTAGGCTATTCCACTTGCTGACAACTCTATGACTGAAGAAATACTTCCTAACGTCCCTGTGACTCGTCTGAGTCTTCAGCTTCCAGTTGTGACCCCTTGTCCCTGTGTCCCCTCTCTGGAACATCCTATCTCTGTCCACCTTGTCTATTCCCCGCAGTATCTTGTATGTCGTTATCATGTCTCCCCTGACCCTTCTGTCCTCCACGTCGTCAGTCCGATTTCCCTTAACCTTTCCTCGTACGACATTCCCTTGAGCTCTGGGACTAGCCTTGTTGCAAACCTTTGTACTTTCTCTAACTTCTTGACGTGCTTGACCAGGTGTGGGTTCCAGACTGGTGCTGCATACTCCAGTAATGGGCCTAACATACACAGTTGTGTGTGTGTGTGTGTGTGTGTGTGTATTTTCAACTACCAAATTCATTCGTTCCCTAGGCTACCCAACTTATTAATCTCACTCTAAAAAGTTTTCTTATTTTCAACAAAATTTGTTGATAACATCTAACCCACTCTCTCATTTGCTCTCTTGTACCATTGCTTCACCACTCTCTTAACCTCTCTTTCTCTATATATACTCCTCCCTCCTTGCATCACTTCTATTTTGTAAAAACCTTTTTCTCTCCTACTATTCTCTTTACATCATTCCGCTAACCCTCTTCTTCCCTCCCGCAACCCACTTCCCTGTAACCACAAACTTCTGCTGAACACTAACACTACATTCTTAAACCTATCCCATACATCTCCTACCCTACTGCCTATACTCTCACTACCCCATCCTCCTCCTTAGTTTATAAACCTTCACCTCTGTCTTACTTGCTGCTTCCATTTTCTTTGTATCCCATCTGCGTTTTACTCTCACTGTAGCTACAACTAAAAAAAGTGATCTAATATATCTGTGGTCCCTCTATAAACAATGTACATCCTGAAGTCTACCCAACAGTTTTTTGTCTACCAATACGTCGTCCAACGAACTTCTGTCATTATGCTCCCATATATCTTGTATATCTATTTATCCTCTTTTTCCTTAAATATGTATTACCTATAACCAAACCCCTTTCTATACAAAGTTCAATCAAAGGCTCCCCATTATCCAATTACACCTGGACCCCAAACTTACCTACCACACCCTCTCTGAACGTTTCTCCTTTAGCATTTAGTCCCTTACCACAATTACTCTACTACGTGATTCAAATTTTCTACACACATAACATCTAAAATCTCTCTCTCTCTCTCTCTCTCTCTCTCTCCTCTCTCTCTCTCTCTCTCTCTCTCTCTCTCTCTCTCTCTTTTCTCTTTCTCTAGTGCATACCACTTTTTATGACCCACTTTTCGCATCCAACCCTTATTTTAATCCACATTATCCTTGAATTTATATATTTATATTCCCTTTTCTCTTTCCATAAATGGGCCTTCCAAAATATTGCTACCCCTTTCTTAGCTCTCTCTCAGATACTCCTTACTTAATTCCAGTTATTTCTCCTCGCTGAAACTCCCCTACCCCCCTTCAGCTTTGTTTTGCTTAGAGCTAGGATATCCAACTTCTTTTCATTCATAACATTAGCAATCATTTCTTTATCATCCGCACTACATCCACGTACATTTTAAACATCCCAGTTATTAGAGGTTACTAACCCATTGCTAACGGCATTTCAGTCGCCTCGTTCGACACGCATGGCTTACGGAGGAAATATTCTTTTCCACTTCCCCATGGAGAATAATGGAAATTAAGGACAAGTAGTAAGTAAAAGATGAAAAACCTAGGTGTGTGTATGTATATATATGCATGTGCATGCCTGTGTATTGTGACCTAAGTGTAAGTAGGAGTATCAAGATATACCGTTATCCAGCGTGTTTATGAGACAGAAAAAGGGACACCAGCAATCTACCATCATGTAAAACAGTTACAGGTTCTGTTTCACACTCACCTGGCAGGACGGTAGTACCTCCCTGCCTGATTTCAGTCTATCAACCTATATATATCTCAGAGCCTGCAAGTCTTGTGTTGGTCCACCTATTTAAAGCATTTTAGGATGTTTCGTTACCATGATACTTATACTTCTTTTCTTTTCATAACTTTGTAACTCATATATGGCAAACAATTATTAGCTATTTATTCGGCAAGTTGCATAATATTTCTTATATATTATATTCTAAACTGTACACAATCTCATATATTCATGTTCCAATCTGATAATTAACATACTAAAAATTAGTGTGATGCCATAGCCATTGTTTCTGCTCAGGATTATTTGTTTGCAGCTCGCGATGCACTGTTTGCTGTTTATTGCTTCTGTTTTATTGTTACAAATGATAATCTATCTTTTCTTGCTTAGGAAATTCCAGACCCCTGAATTTACGATATTCCACAACCTAGAAGTGGTTGAATTTCTAAAATCAAAGTATTCATAAATAATCATCATCAGGCCATAGCTTTTGATACTATACTTAATGTATATGAAATGCGAGTTAGTGGTGGTATATGAATTCAGAGCCTGATTCAATTTTCAAACCAAATGAATTTCCAGATCTCTCCCATAAACCTGTTTTAAACGCTAACACTGTAGCATCCTGTTACTTACGGCGTCTTTACCTGCTAAAAACTTTACCTCAGAGTCCTCAACTTTACGCTTCACTTTCCATGAAAGCTTAAGCTCCTGCTGCTAAGTCAGATTAATTATCATCCCAGAAGTTCTAGAAGCCGCAGCGCTTGTAAATATTCTAAACTATCTGATTGCTATGTGGTTAAAGCTACAGTAAATCCTTCAGATAAGTAATAATCCTTAACTCTAAAAGCGAATTTGATCTCATCCCACAGATGTATGTATACCCAAAACTGAAAAAAAATGTCTATGGTGATGTTACTTACTAATATTAATCAGGTTTCATTAGAGAAAATGCAATGTATGTTAAACAATACTAAAATTATTAAACCCTCCAAGTATAGATATGTAAACTATCTCATAGGTGGACACAACTTTCATTGCTGACCTGCACAGATTTTTGCCAGGCCATTGTGTCTACTCTTCCAGTTTGAATATTTCTTTAGGTCTAAGTGCGTCATCACGCACATTCCAGTTTACTAGAAGTGGGGGTTGGATAAGCGAATGAAGAAGCAACTTGAAAGCCATTGTACAAAAAGAAAAAAATATGTAGGAACGATTAAGTTCTTGGCAGGATTATGGTGGAATATAAAACCTGGTACATCTGCTCAAGATATGATAAAAACTTGGCAAGCTTTTGGGGGCCAAAGAACATTTGAAAGTATACCGGGTTTTGTAGAGTTGCAGAAAACCCGGGACAAATAGCCCGAAAACAGGAATCAATTTTTCAGTGTCTAAGTAGTATATGGGAGTCCACCAGGATGAAAATCGTACCCCTCAAGGCAAAAAGGATTATTCGTTGCCCAATTTTCACTCCGTACAATTTTATGTGCTGTGTTACTCCCTGAATTTTGTGTTGTACTGAGTCTAGAAAGGACACGTGGAAAATGGCGATGCAAAAGGTGGGTAATATTGAAGTGGTAGTTATAAAAAAGGGTACGCAATAACTTAAAACCTGCATGTCTACTAACCCATGTATCAAAAACCATTTTTTTTTAATGAGTGGCTGTAAAACCTTCCTATTCAAAAAAACTCCATTGCCCAAGGGACAGCTGGTCTGGGACATACAGATTCGCACCAAATTTCCATAAATATCAAAATCATCAATCAGGTTTTATTTGTATAGCTGTGTGTAATTACCAATGTAATTTGGAATAATTAAAAAACACTAAATATATGAAATTGAAGCGTTTTGTTAGTTTACTTAGATAAAATTTAATTTGTCCTTTACTATATCCTGCAAAATTTTTTTATTGTGAGAGAGAGAGGAGAGAGAGAGAGAGAGGGGTGCATTGCATAATAAATTCGTGTAGAGGGTAGTATATTAAGATTAGTAGCAGTTAAATAGACTTGGGGTAGAAATCAGTTTAGTGATAGTACAGGAATGGATGACGGGGTTCTTTTGTTTTTGGGGAGGATTCTTCTAAAATTCAAATGAAGTTCCTTTATTTTGATTGCTATGTTAAAAATAGCGATTAAATGATTAAAAATCGGGGAAATTGTGTTCTTTAAGCTGGGTGGCACCATTTAAATTTTTATAGGTGGCTGGACGAATTCCTTGTTTTAAGCAGCTTGCTCACCTACAACGATTAAGTCGACCCTCAACAACGGTGGCATTAAGAAACGGAAATTTTCGTCTAACGGCACTTTTTTCCGTAAAAAAATCCTAACCAACCGAAAAACTTTAAACCCAACGACGTTCGTCCAGAAACCCGTCGATGTGCACCCAGCCGCTCCAAGAGTCATGTGCCATTTTTACAACTGCTGCGGGCGGTTTCCACGTGTGCCTCCCATACTTTTGGGATTTTTCCCACTGTTTCTATGCTTTAAACCTCTAAATAAGCCACCTTGGACCCCACAGAAGCTTTGGAAAAGGGATGTGAGAAACACGATAAAAATTCAAAAAAAGTTTGTAGAAAAATGCAAAAGTGGTGGGGGTGAGAGGGGTAATGATGGGGTAGAGGGGGTAGTGTGGTGGTAGAGGTGGTAGTGATGTGGTAGAGGGTGTAGTGATGGGGGAAGAGGGGGGGTAGTGATGGGGTAGGGGGTAGTGATGGTGGAAAGGGTGGTAGAGGGGGGTAGTGATGGTGGTAAGGGGAAGTGAGGTGGTAAGGGTGGTAGTGATGGTGGTGGGGGTGGTAGTTTTTTGGGGAAAGGGGGTGGTGGGTTTTGGGTGTAGGGGGGTGGTAGGTTGGGGGTAAGGGGTAGTGAGGGTGGTAGGGGGTTTAGTGATGGTGGTAGAGGGGGGATGAGGGTGGTAGAGGGGGTAGGATGGGGAGGGGTGGTAGTGATGGTGGAGAGGGTGGTAGGAGGGTGGTGAGGGTGGTAGTGATGGTGGTAGAGGTGGTAGTGAGGTGGTGGGGGGGTGGTGTTTTTGGTAGTAGAGGGTGGTAATTTTGGTGGTAGAGGGTGGTTGTGATGGGGTAGAGGGGGTAGTGATGGTGGTAGAGGGTGGTCAGCGGGCCCCTAGTGCTTTAAAAACCAAAAAGGGGAGGTAACCCCACCAAAGGATTTGGGTACCTGAGTTATGGAAGGGGATTCCCTTCCAAGCAAGAACAATCCTGAATCTCCCCTGCTGCTGGACATCACTAAACAACTCCAAATAAAGGTAAGGGCTTTTAATTTATTGGTTATTTTCATGTCCATTCCTTTTCATATAAGGAAATGTATTTTCATGTAAGAAAAATTTCAGACTTTGGGATATCAGTAACGTATTAATTTTATTTCCATTATTTCTTATGGGGAAAATTAACGGGCCCAACGGAAATTTCGACCAACGGCAAGCCCTGAAGGGATTAATGACCTTGGTTGAGGCTACTGATATTATTCCTTGCCCCGCACTAATACATATAAAAACCCTTTTTCTTATTGTGTTGTTTATAATGGTTGAAAGGCTCCGGAGAGAAAAACGTTGCCACAATAAAATGCGCATTAATTCACAGATCCTTTTTACCTAACGTACTGCGATAATCTAACATTATAGGATCCATATAGCTTAAAAAAAGGTGAAATAATTTTGGCACCGGGAGAGAGGGGGTAAAAGTGGGTCCAAAAGGGGGAACCAAGGTGAGATTTTTGCAACCACAAATATTAAAATACAAAATAAAAATATATATATATAAATTTTAAATAAAATTATAAATAAAATATAAATTATAATAATATAAAAATTATTTAAAATTTTAAAAATATATATATATAATATTTTATAAAAATATAAAAAATTAAAAATTAAAATATATATATAAAAATTTTTAAATTTATACAATATATATATACATATATATATATACATATATATAAAAAATTACATATTATAAAATAATATATATATATACATAATATATATACATATATAAATATACAAAATTTAAAAATTATACATATATATAAAAACATATAAAAATAAAACATTAAATATATACATAAAATATATAAAAAATATATATATAACAAAATTAAAATATACATATATATTATATACATATATAATATAACAATAAAAATAAAACATATATTAATATACATATATATAAATACATATAAAAAATAAAAAAATAAAACAAATAAAAATACAAATAAATATACAATAAAAAACAATAAAAAATAAAACACAAAAAAAAAACCAATAAAAAAAATATAAAAAAACACATATAATAACAAAATAATATACAATAAAAAAAACAAATTAAAAATAACAATTAAAAAACACATAATATATACAACAAAAATTTACACACATATATATACCCCAAAAATATAAACACACACAAAATAATAAATTTAAAAAAATTATATATATAAAAATATATAAAATATATATAAAAAAATATATATATATATATTATATATATACACCGGGAGTCTACGGAGGGTATTTGGGGGATCAACGCCGGATGCGGCTTGGCCCCACGAACAGGCCCCCCCCCCGGGGTCAGGGCCCTGATCAATAGGCTGTTACTGCTGGCCCAAAGCAACCAACACGAACCACACCCGGCAAAACCGGAACCACTTTGGGATCTGCCACCCCTCTTGAAGAAAACCGGGGGTCACGGGTAATCCCCCTTATTGCGGTGGGGGGCTTTTTTAACAGTTTTGGGGCCCCCGGGGAACCTTACTGCGTTTTCAATTGTACCATGCGCCCCACTTTTTTATGGAGGTATTTTGCATCCCCTCCCAAAGTCTTTTGATTTGTAAAGTGATTCTTTGTGCAATTAGGAACCGTCCCTCCAAAAACTTCCAGGTGAAAAGATGAAATCTCTTCTCCGTCCCAGTGATACAAGTCAAGTGCTTCCCGGCGTTCCCAGTATTAAGGGTTTTGATGGAACTTAACGTGCAGTGAAGGTTTTCTGTACATTCTCTAGATTACAGTTTCACCTGCCTTGAGTGGGGGGTTTTAAAGCACAGCAAATTCCAGCCTAGAGAGAACAAGGATTTAAAAAGGTCATTGGGTTAGCATCTCTTATCCGAATGTTCTCATTATTCATCCCATCAGTTTTCCCCGCAGATGGATATGGGATTTTGTGGTCGAAGGGGAGGTCTTCGGGCATTACCCACCAGGTCCTTCACATTACTTTTCCGCTCTATTTTGTATTAAGGGTTTTTAGTATACTCAGACCTAGTTATTTTTCCTCCAGTTTCCATACGGGGTATTTAATTTTTTCTTTATTGAAACATATTGTTCTCTGTTTCCATTGGAAAACTTGGTTTAATCTTCACATTTTCGTCTGCAAAGGATGGGGGCAGTCATGGTTTACTCTCTGTCATGTCTGATAGGAATGAGGAACAATAGGTGCGAGCCTGTGCCTGTGGGACGAAAATTTTTATAACAAAAAGAAGCGCTAAGCCACAAGGCTATACAGCGCTGCAGGTAGAAGGCCGAGGGCATCAGGTGGCAAAAGGGGGGATGGGTGATAATAGGTTTCGGATAACACGGGGCAGTGGGTGGTGAAAGGGAAAGGGCAGAAGAGACTGAACTAAAAGGGCTGAGGGGAGTCAAAAGGGATCATCATCAAGTTTGTGGGGGAAAATCAGTCGTTCAAGAAGCCAATGAGGATCAGGGTTAAAGGAGGGCCACTACAAAAAGGGAAGGTAAAGAGAGAGTATTAAACAAAGACGACGTTGGAGGAAATTCTGCATGCCGTGATAGAAGGGCAGTCAACAGAATTTTGGCTAATCGAAACGGAAACTTGACACTGCTCACAGAGAGGAACGGGGTCCCTCCATGGAACCCATGAGAAAGACGAGTGTGGCCAATGCAAGGAGGGAAGGTGGTCTCCCAACCTCGCACTGATGACAAAAGACGGCCAGAACCTTGCTCGTTTAATAGAATGAATTTGTTCCCGAGCAAGTTAAACCAACTTTTTGTTGCCAAGGGGTTGAAGGGGGGTAGTTATTTGCAGCAAAAAGTCCAAAAGGGAACACTCTATGGGAAAATTTGGGTGGGTCATGTACGGGGCGACCGCGCACTTGCTGCCTGTTCATTGCCGTACGTCGACAGACCGGACCGAACAAAAAAAATTTTAGTTTGGGTAAGTAGGGCGTCCAAAGTTGGATACGGAGAACGGGGGGTTAAATGTATCAAATTTTTCAATACCGTAGAGCACTAAGGGAGCCCCGAACTACCACAAATGATGACACAGGCATAGATGCATACGAAAAAGTCTGCAAGAATGGCATACAATTCAGCAGTAAAAATGCAGCCGAAAATAGAAATCCCCCGCACACGCTGTCCAAACACGCTGCGAATCACGCCGCTGAAGACTTAAAACCATCTTTTACACAGCGATGGGATGAGAATGGAGTTGAAGTGATCAAGAAAAAAAAAAGCGGGAAGCCACTGTGGAGAAATTTTCCCCGAGGGGGGTATCAGCCCCTTCAGCCCCCTTCAGCCCTTTCAGCCCTGGGGGGCCACTCAGAAGGGGCGAGCGTTTTGTTTACTGCTAGAGTAATTGATCACAGATGCTATGCCACGTAGTCAAATGACCTCTGCTCCTTGCAGCGGTGTTGCAACGTGTATTTTTAAAAAGAGACAGTACATCTCTTACTTAGCAGGACAATTAAGGAAAATCCGCTCCCACTTTATTACCATAGTAAAACTATGTAACATTGTTGTCTATGATTAAGACAGCAAGAAACAAACATTCTGCTTTGCTTCATCGAGGAGGTGACAAGGATGCAAGGTACTAGGTCACGTTTTTTTTTTTGTGCGGGGGGCAGTGACGGCATGGAGCACGGTAGCGTCTGGCAGACTATCTTTGACTCTAGGTAGAGTGACACGACGCCAGGAGATCTGTGCGTTAGTGTGAGCAAAGTGCCCTCTAACACAACACTTCAGAGAAGTGTGATCAGCTTCTCTTGTGATACATTGTGAAACAATAAAGACAAATTTTGTGGAACATAGTGTCCCCAGTGTGCGTTTCCTAGACAATGGAAGACGTGACACCCAAAGGGACACTTCAGCTTCTATCAAGTCACCGATATCTGTCGAAGGTGTTGAGAACACCATAGCTCACGTTACAAAGAGCAAGGTATGTTACGAATTCTTGTAGATCGGGGATTGCGCAATTCTTGAGTCACAAGGAGTTTTGTAATCAACCTATAATCGGCATAAGGTGTGACTTTGAGTCCAAACAAGTAAGTATTTCGTCAGCCATCATCGAATGAAATATGCTGACATAACACCCCCTAGGGGTAATTTATACTTACAAATTGTATCTCTTGACAGCCCACTGTTGTGATGGTTTCGACAGCTTCTAGACCTCGTCTGCAGGGGCGGCTGTGTAGACATTTGCTGTCATTTATCAGCTAAGTGTTCATTATATATAGTTATAATAAACACGGCAGGTAAGGCCAAAAATCTCAACAGCCACCGTAGGCAGTTGAGCTTTCGAGCAAGGGAGTGAGAAAGAACAGACCCGAACAGCTGGAACTTCCCAGGGGAGTAGGGAAAAGTGAGATGCTACATGAACATATAAAGGTGGTAACTGAAGGGAAGACAAGAGCGAATGTAGGCGAAGAGAAAAGGGACGGAGCAAACAGGGGCGGCGAATGAATAAAGAATGTCTACTAATATTGGTGACCATTCTATTAATGGAAGGATTGTGGAGATCGTGAGAGCGTACATAGTAGCGAAGGCAATGGGCATCACGGCGATCCCGACAAGGATGGAACATTCGCTTCTGCATAAGGCCTCACAGGGAAGAGCGAAAAACACCAAGGCACAAACGTAATCCTTGGTGATGGATGGGGTTAAGGCTAGAGAAAGTAGCAGGAGAGGCCGCTGAATAAATCTGGTCACCATAATCGAGTTTCGATAAAACGAGGCTGAATGTAGGGAAGCAAGTTCGACGATCAGCTCCACAAAAAAAAGTTTAGCAAGGGTTTTAAAAAGGTTTAGCCCGGCTGTGACAAGTTCCCTTTCAGAGAGGAAAATGTGGGGTTTCCGGGATAACCTACGGTCAAAGAAAGGTCTAAAACCTGACTGAATCACTTGGGCGATAGGGGGGCCTAAAGAACAAAATGACGGAGATGACGAGCGTCAGTAAAAAGAAAAATTTTTGGTGATTTTGGTACAGGAAAATTTAAACCCATGCTGTGGCCCAAGGGAAACCGGTCGACCGCATGCGGAGAAAACTGCAATGAGATGACAGAAAGCCCCTCAAAACAATACAATCATCAACATAGAGTGATACCAAATTTTGGGGTGGAAAAAACAGGGGCCAAATCTTTTTAAGAAGGGAAAAAGTGTTGTGCTTAAACAATCCCTGGGGGACACCTTCAGCTTGGACGAATCCGGGGAAAAAAACATTTTTGACTCGAACACAAAAATGTCTGTCAGTTAAAAATTTCAAAGGAAGGAGGGTAGATTGCCTCGGGGGCCTAAGGGAAAGGGGCCTGGGCCAAAATTTATACCTCCAATTGTTCATAGCCTTTTCATGTCAAAAAAAATGGCAAAACTGAGTGATTATTCGCAAAAGGGATTACGAAAAACATATCCAAGTGTATAAGGGGGCTATGGTAAACGGCCCCTTTCGAAAGCCATATTGACTAGGAGAGACTGTTGTTGTCTCTAAATACCAATTAAACTCGATTTTCGAGACGTTCATCACTTTGCAAAATGCACTATAAGAGCGAGGAACGATATGGGAGGCAACAGTAGGCCCGGTTTGCGAAAGGGAGAACAATGGCAGATTTCCACAGCTGGGGAAAAACCCTTTGCCCAAATAAATTGAAGAGGTGTAAGAGAACACAAGGGGGACCGAGTAAATGTTTTAACATACAATAGAATTCGTCAGTCCCACTGCCGATATCGGGAACAGGTGTTTGCCTCCAGTTCTTGAAGGAAAAAAGGACATTATACTTTCTTCTCTGGAGAAAAAATCCAAGGGGACAAAAACCCCTGGCAGACTTTGAGGGGAAAAAAAGAGGGGCATAGATGGAGCCCCCCGGGAAATACAGACCAAAATTTTGGGCCCAAATTCAAGGCAACGTCAGAGGGTTTTTCTACATCAACACCAGCGACCCGTAGAACAGGGGAGCCCCGGGCAGGAAAATATTTACCACTCAATTTCCTCACTTTTTTTTCCAAAATGCCTCATAAAGAAGCAAGGTTATGGGGAAACAGTCTCGCCCCAAGGGGTTTTGCCCCGGATGACACGGCGACGATCGCACGCTTCTGCTTAAAATCAAGAAGTCCTCACGGTTCTATTGAACGGTACTCCCCATGCAGCGCTTTCAAACTACTGCCAAGCCAAGCAAACCACCAAGGCAACGCACTTCTGAGAATGCCTGCCCAATTTGGGGTATAGAAGAGAACTGCTAAAACTGACGTCGAGAAGGGGTGTAGGAGATCATCAAAGGAGGATAAAGAAGGAACCTCACTAAAAGCAGTGAGTTGCGAGTAAAGATCCCAATTTGCCCGATCAAATTGCCAGCAAGGGCTACGGAAAGGTGATGAAGAGGAAGGAGAAGTAAGAATGATTGGAAAATGATCGCTGTTATGTAAGTCCGGTAGAACAGACCAGGTGAAGTCTAGTGCAGTGGAGGAAGAGCAGACGGATAGATCGATGCAAGAGAGAGTATGAGTACGAGGATCAAAATGGGTGGGAGTACCTGTATTTAAAACATGGAGGGGGTGAGAGGCGAGAAAAGCCTCCAACTGGATGCCACGCGAGTCACAATGAGACCCTCCCCCAGAGGAAAAGGTGGGCGTTAAAATCACCAAGTAACAGAAGTGGTGGTGGTAAGGATGAAACAAGAAAGGCAAAGTCTGGGATAGAAAATGCTCGCGAAGGAGAGAGATAAGATAAGATAAGATTTCGTTCGGATTTTTAACCCCGGAGGGTTAGCCACCCAGGATAACACAAGAAAGTCAGTGCGTCATCGAGGACTGTAACTTATTTCCATTGGGGTCCTTAATCTTGTCCCCCAGGATGCGACCCACACCAGTCGACTAACACCCAGGTACCTATTTGCTGCTAGGTGAACAGGACAACAGGTGTAAGGAAACGTGTCGAATGTTTCCACCCGGCGGGAATCGAACTCGGGCCCTCCGTGTGTGAAGCGGGAGCTTTAGCCACCAGGCCACCGGGCCACCCAAGGATTATATAAAGAACATATTGTAAACCACTTATTCAAGTGGATATGGGCTGCAGTGTAATGCAGCGAGGTATGGACAAATAGTTGACAGTACGGAATATCATTGCGTAGAAGAAGGGCACTTTCATTAAAGGTCCCATCTGAGAAAGGATCTGAAGAATACAATAAATTATAGCCTGAGAAAGATTGGAAAACAGCCGAGTGTAATTTTGGTTCTTGTAAGCAAGCACAAACAGGGGAAAACCTGGAAAGCAACATCTGAAGCTCACCCCGATTACCCCTGAGGCCGCGGATATTCCACTGTAAATAGGCCATGATTGGCGATGAAGAAAAAAATACCAGGAATCCGTAGGAAAAGGCACCTACGGACTAGAGGGGTTAGAAAAGTCAATGTGTGGTGGCATTGGAAGACGTTCAAGCAGCGATGAAGGAACGGAGCATTGCGAAGAATGGGGTTCTGAAGATGGAGGAGAGGGAAGAGAAGGAACAGGAAGTGAATCAGTGTCCAGTGAAGGCTTAGTCTCTGCAATATATTCTGAAATGGCTTCAAGTGTTTCTGAATTCAAAGATGTATGGGAGACCATATTGGAGATAGAAGGGGGAGGGTGAGTAAAGATTGGGACAGTAATGGACTGTACCAAAGTAGAGGGGGAGGTAAGAGTGTAAGGGACTGGAGATGAAGTGTGGGGGGGACAAAAGAGGCAGAATCCTGGGAGGCGGCAGAAGAGGGAGAAACTTGGGAGGGGACGGGGTGGAAGGCATAGTACGAGGAGGAGGGTGAATCTCCACACTTGTAATAGAGCCAGAGAGAGGGGAAGAACTAGGCACAGAGACTGGAAAGGTAAAGAAGTAGAGGGGCGATTGGTATTAGGTGTCGTAAGAGGTCTTGTCGAGACTGGAGCTTGTGAGGAAGGACGCGAAGATGTAAGAACAGACTGAGTTGTAGTCGGGACGTCAGAGCCAAGGACAGCAAAAGGATTAGATGCCGGAGTGGCTCTGGGAGGGGTAACAACAGAGGAGGCTGCAGAAGATGGGACCCCAGAAGTGGGGGGATGTTTTGAAACACGAGACTAAGAAACACAGGGTAGTCTCCCTTGGAGGCGGAGATGAGTAACTGCCATATCATAAGGGAGACCTTCTGCCTCTTTGAGGCAACGGATTTTCACGTTCATTTAAGTAGACCTGGCAACGGCGGGAGTTATGAAGGGTGAGCTTCAATTTCAATTAAGGCAAATGGAGGTTGACTGCAAAGTATTAAAAATGGTCATTGGCACCACAGACTGGGCATTCCGGCCATAGATCTGCAATATTTCGCTGGGGGACCAAAACGCCAGCAATTTCTACACTGTTTTCTGTGTAGGTATCACCTTTCGAACTTTTAACCGATGTCCCACGACATATACAGAGGACGGAGTTCTCAGCTGTCAAAAGTTTAAAAGAGCCACATTGCAAGGGTAACGTCCTCCGCCCACGGGCAGGAAGGACATAATGTCTACTTTGAGGATTGGGAGATCCTGGAGTTCCAGCTGTTCAAGAAATTCATTGCCCCCATGACTGGAAATTCTGTTTACTATGGTATGGGGCAGAATGACAGTACCACTACAAGAATTGAGAGAAAGATGTTTTTCAATAGTGATAGGGGTTTTTATCGATATTCGAAAGGAAGAAAATCATGAGCTTGGGTACATTCTGGACAGTGACGATGCGCATACCGCTCTTGAGAGCATGAAATGAAATATCTCTACCAACATGATGCAGGAGAGCTTTGCCAATAATAGGTCAGAAAGGTAGGCAAAGAAAAGTCGGTCTTAAAGTAAAGAATTTTGTCCATTGGTGGGCCGAAAATGAGCGGGAGAAGTGCATGACGATCGGTTTTTCCGAGTAAAA
>NW_026505405.1:0-16207 GCF_026875155.1 Cherax quadricarinatus
ATTTTGGGTTTAGGTCATGTTACCCATATATTCTTATTATTAATACTTATACGTTCTTGTATTAGAACCGTTTTATATGGGTATGACTTTGTATATAGCCTTTTATGTATAATGTACTACGTGTGATTTCTTTGGATTATATAGTCATTTGTGAGTAAGAAACTGTATTTTTGAATTTATTAAATCATCCTGAATTGTTGTTTCATATTTAATGGATAACATGTCTTAGTTTATGTAACGTATGCATAGTATACATATGAATATGTATTGTGCTTTTTAAATAAAATATAAAAAAAAACCAGCAGGGCGAGACACTGAGACTTTAGACACTAACCAAAATTAACCACAAATAGGCAAGTGATGTCGTCTGCACAACAATGGAGGTTCCTGCTGGTCGACTGCTATAAGTAAGTAAATCTCCTTCAATTTTGTAACTCCTTCAGGAACTTTATCATGCATTCAAGTTTTTATTTTCTTTTTCTTTTAAGACTTGGTATTCCCTCCTTTTTCTTTAGTATCAGTATTATGGTCATAACAAGTCTGATGATGTTAGCTACATTCACAACACCAACAGCTGGGGATTGACTAATTTTTTCTTACTTTCAGTATTTACTTAATCACTCTTTATGACCTTATCACTACACTGCTGCTATAATCAACCAACATATGTATTTGTTAATATTTCAGATCACACCGTTAACACAATTAACTGGATATTTTGTGTCAACACTGCACCAGCAGCCTGATCAGCTGACTGCTTCCCTCCCTCACTCAAATTTCATTCAAATTTAAATTGTAAAATTCTTGATCCTATCACATTATTCGCACTCTTGAAAGCTATTACACTCTTGTAGGTATGTTCACTGATTCACTCACGTACGATGACCGCTAATAATATCTTAGGACAGCCACTAGAACGCTAAATCCTGGGAGCACTATTAGGGGTTCCGCTTCACGTGTACTCACCTATTTGTACTCACCTATTTGTGGTTGCAGGGGTCGAGTCCTAGCTCCTGGCCCCGCCTCTTCACCGGTTGCTACTAGGCCCTCTCTCTCCCCGCTCCATGAGCTTTATCAAACCTCGTCTTAAAACTGTGTATGGTTCCTGCCTCCACTACGTCATTTTCTAGGCTATTCCACTGCCTTACAACTCTATGACTGAAGAAATACTTCCTACTATCTCTCTGACTCATTTGTGTCTTCAACTTCCAATTGTGGCCTCTTGTTTCTGTGTCCCCTCCCTGGAACATCCTGTCTTTGTCCACCTTGTCTATTCCACGCAGTATTTTATATGTCGTTAAACATGTCTCCCCTGACCCTCCTGTCCTCCAGTGTCGTCAGGCCGATTTCCCTTAATCTTTCTTCATAGGACATTCCCCTTAGCTCTGGCACACATGGAAAACTCGCTTAGGATGGTAGAAAGGATTCAGGGACGCTTGGGTGCATTGCGACCTTATCATTTGACCCTTGTGCAGCGTGCCATTGTTATTAATATCTTACTGTATAGCAAAGTATGGCATGTGGCAGCCGTGTTCCCATTAACTGGGCCAGCAATAACCAACATACTTAGGAAGGTTTTTAAATTCTTGTGGGGTTCGAGCTGTGATTGGATTTAAAAAGGGCGTGGTTTTTGTTACCTGTAAGTAAGGGGGGGGGCTTTGGGGTTGCTGGACTTAAAGCGGAGGGTCAAAATTTTGTCTTCATTAAAAGGGGGGGTGATGAGGGGAAAGGGGTGGGGTGGGGGGGGGGTTTGGGGAGGATTTCCCTAACAGATTGCAAGGATGTATACAGGGGTTTGGGGTTTTTTTTTCATTTTAGTGGTGAAACTTTTGTTGAGGGCTCTGGCGTGGGGGGCGAGAGCCCGCAAAAGGTTTTTTAAAAAAGGTAGGTTGTTTTAGATTTTTAGCCGGGGGGGGTTGTAGTGCCGTAGAGGGAATTTTCCCCTGTAGCTTTGGGGGAAATTTTATGGAAAAGGTTTAGGTTTGGATGAGGGTTTTCAACCTCGTGTTTTGGGATGTAAGTAGAACCAAAACCGTGGGTGGTTTGGGTTTTATGGGAAGAGGGGTGTTTTTACGGGGGGGGGGGTGTGGGATATGTGGTGGGGGGAGTCGGTTTTTTTATTTTATATATTTTTTTGATAGAAAGAGGAATGTCAAGGGGTGGTTAAATAGGGGTTTTATAAAAAGGGGAAAGGGGGTAAAGGAATTTCTGATTGAAGCATTAAATTGACGTGGGGGGGTTTGGGGGGGAAAGGGTAATTTAGAGCTGTGGGGTACATTTTTGGGGGGGGTTAATCTATTTTAGTGTGGGGATTGCAGGGGGGAAAAAAGGGTTTTGAGGGAAGGGAGGGTGTTTGCGGGTTTTAAAAGTTTATAAAAAAATATGTAGAAAAAAAGGAAAATTTTTGGGAGGGGTGGGTGAAGGAATTTTTTTGGGGATATAGGCAATTTTCGTTTAAAGGGTTTTTTTAGGGAAATTTTTAAAAAAACGAGGGGGGGAGGGTTATGATTGGAAAGTTTTTGCTGGGGTTTTTGGGAAATATGGGGTGAAAACAAGGGGGCGCCTCCCCCGGTAATGGGGTGACTACCAAAAAAAAAGTTTGCCCCGGGGTGTTTTGGGTGAGTGGGGGCGTGAAATTTAAAAATTGGGGGACCATGGGTGCTAGCACCTGTGGAGCTGGCCAGTTTTTGTTTTTGTGACATGGAAAATTTCCCCTTAAAAATTCATATTGTGTTTTGGGGGGTTTTCATTTACGGTAATGCTTGTAATTTTGGGGATTTGCTTAATAATTGCCTGTATTTGCTCCACTTGTTTTCTAGGTGCCGTCCCCGCATAGTGTTTATGCTGTGATCATGCACTTGTCCAGGATATGCTGTGATATGGGTTTTTTATTAATGTCTGGGGCATTATTGGGTTCGTCATGGTGATCTGCAATTTTCGTTTTGTTTTGAGAGTAAAAATGGGTTTTAAAGTACGCCCCCAAAAGTGTAAATTAAAATTGGGGGAACAGTGGTGTTTAGGTTTTGTTTGGGTTTGGTGGTACTAGGCCCAGTTTTTTATGTGTTACTTATGTCAGGGTTTTATTTTATGTTGTATTGTACTGTTGTCAATTTGCACTTTGTTAATTTTCCCCCTTGGGGTATAGAGCTTGAAATTTTCTAGTTGAAGCTGTGTTATTGTTTTAACACTGGAATTGGGATGGGGGAAATGTGTAGAAGCTTACATGTTTGGATTTTTTTAGGGCTAAGTTTATACCTATGGCTTTGTTTTTTTTTTGTATGTCTTTGTTTACTTTTCTATTTCTTTATTGTTGGGTAAACATTTGTTTTTGTAAAATGGCCTTTTGGCAATTACTTTAAAATTTTTTGTTTTGTTTAAATTTCGGGGTTTTACATTTTGGCAAATTATTGGGGGATAGTAGGTTTGGGGGGTTTAAAAAGTGGGGTGGTTGGATAAAACCCGGGGGGGGGGGGGAATATGTCTGTATATTTGTTCTTTCCAAAGAATTGATGGGCTTTTAGTCGAAATTTTTAAGTACCATTTTGAGGGATTTTGTATAAAAAAGTGTTGTTCATTAAGGGAATTCTGTTGGGGAAACCCCCAACATGATGGGGGCAGGGAGGGGGGGGGGTGTTTCCCCCAAAGGAATTTTTAAGTCTGGTGTGTAATGTTAAACGGGAGGGAGGATTGTGGTTTTTTATAGCCTTAAAAGATTGGATTGGGGGGAGCAGGGGGGGGGGGTACCCAGGGTTGTAAGTGTGGTGTGTTTAAAGTTAGCCGGGAGGGAGGGTTGGGGTTAAATTTTTAGCCTTTTAAAAGGTAGGTTTAAAGAGCAGGGGGGGGGGGTACCCAGGAGTTGTAAGTGTGGTGTGTATTTTTAGCTGTAGGGAGGTTTAGTTAAAATTTTTAGCCTTTAAAAGATTGGATGGGGAGGGGAGGGGGGGGGTACCCAGGGTGTTGTTAAATCTGGTGTGTAATGTTTGCTGTAGGGAGGAATTTTTGTTTAATTTTTTTAAACCAAATGGGTAGGTTTAGGGAGGGGAGGGGGGGGTTGGAACCCCGGAGGGTTTTAAATTTGGGTGTAATGTTAGCTGTAGGGGAAATTTTGTTAAATTTTTTGGGGCCCTTTAAAAAATAGGATGAGGGGCAGGGAGGGGGGGGGGGGGGACCCAGGAGTTGTAAAAATTGGTGTGTAAGGTTAAAATGTGGGGGGGGATTGTGTTAATTTATAGCCTTTAAAAGATAGGATGAGGGGGGGGGGGGGGGGTGTACCCACACAGAGTTTTTAAGTTGGGTGTAATGTTAGCCCGTAGGGGGATTGTGTTAATTTTTAGCCTTTTAAAAGTTTGGATTGAGGGGAAACCGGGAGGGGGGGGGGGTTTTTACCCCCACGGGAGTTGTAGGTGTTTGGGGTTTTAATGTTAGCTGTAGGGAGGAAATTTTGTTAATTTATAGCCTTTAAAAGATAGGATGAGGGGCCCGGGAGGGGAGGGGTAAACCAAAGGGGTTGTAAAATTTGGGGTGTAAAAGTTGTGTAGGGGAGGTTGTGTTAATTTATAGCCTTAAAAGATAGGATGGGGGGCAGGGAGGGGGGGGTACCCCGGAGTTGTAAGTTGGTGTGTAATGTTAGCTGTAGGTAGGTTTTTGTTAATTTTTAGACTTAAATGGTTTTGTATTTATATTTTTGTAATGTCATGTTTTAAAAAAAAATATAAAAAAAAATATAGGGCAGTTTCACGGATCGTATCTTGCATCTCGTGGTTTGTACATCAGTGTAGAGCAGGGCCCGTTTTGGGGTCTATAAAAGTAGTGGTGAATGCATCCACTCTTAAGTAGTGGTTTTGGGAATGCGAGGCAGGGTTTTAAAAATACTCCGTGGTTATGTTTCATCAGGTGAGCCGGGAAAGTTTTAGGCTCTTTCATAGTTTGGGGGGGACTGCATTCCACTTTAAGTTTGTGGTTTTTGGAATGCGGGGGCCCGTATGAAATACTCGTGGTTATGTACATCAGTGTAGGCCAGGGCAAGTTGAGGCCCCTATTCCAAAGTAGTGGAGATGAAATTACTTTAAGTAGTGGGGTTTTTGGAAAGGCCCAGGCCCGTATGAAAAACTCGTGGTTTTGTCACAGTGTTTGGCCCGGGGAAAGTTGGGGGCTCTATCCCTAGTTTTGGAGACTGGGATTTCCCCCCTTTTAAATTGTGGTTGTGGAAATGCGAGGATTATGAACAAACTCGTGGGTTTTGTACATCAGTGTTTGAGGGCCCGGGGCCCCGTTGGGTCTTTCATAGTAGTGGAGGGCTGTTTTCCCCTTTAAGTAAATGGGTTTTGGAAAGCGGGCCCCCATGAACATCTGAGTTGGGAAAAAGCTTAAGGTGTGTTGTGGGGGGGGGGGTCTCGATGGGCGTGTTGCGTCACGCAGTCTTTTCCCCCCGGCAGGGAAAAGTGTTGCGTAAAAGCAAATACATCACCCCCGGAAAGGGCAGTGTTGCGGGCACGCAAATTTCATCAAACCCCCGGACAGGAAAAGTGTTGCGTCACGCGTACATTTAACCCCCGGCCCGGACAGTGTTGGGGTCAAGCAGTTACATCACCGCGGCGGCCCGTGTTGCGTAAGCGTACAAACACCGAGGGGGGACGTTTTTGCCGGCACGCAGTACATCACCCCCGGGGGGACAGTGGGTTTCGTAAAGCGATTTAAAAGCGGCAGGACAGTGTTTTCGTTTAAGCCAAATAAAAATCCAGCGGCGGAAGTGGTTTCGGTTTTCGCAGTTTAAAACCCCCCGGACTGGGCCGGTATGGGGGGGGAAGTGGGTTTTAAAAAGGAAATTAGGGGGGAAAGGGCAGGTTGCTCAAGGGGGGGTACCTGGGGGGGGGAAGTGGGTTTGGTATATTTTTGAAAAATTTTAATAAATAATTTAAAAATAATTAAAACCCCTAACATAAAAAATTTTAAAAAATAATTTAAATAAAAAAATTTTAATAAAATTTTAACCAAATAATTTCAAATAATTTTAAAATAAAACATAAATCAACATCCCCTAAAAATTTTTATAAATAAAATAAAAACATTTTTAAAAAACATTTTAATAAATTTTTAATAAATAAAAAATAAACAAATAATTAAATAAAAAATAAAAAAATAAATAATTTAAACCCAAATAATAAATAAACCCCCAATTTTAAAAAATAAAATAAATAAATAAAAAATAAAAAATAACCAAAAATAAATAATAAAAAAATAAAAATTTTAAAAATTTAAAAAATAAAATAATATATAAAAACTACCCAAAATAAAAAGAAAAAATAAAAAACTATAAAATACCCAAATAAAATAAATAAAAAAACTAAATTAAATAAAAAAATAAAAAAATTTTTAATTAAAATAATTAAAAAAAAATAAAAAATAAAAAATTTTAATAAATAATTAATTTAAAAAAATTTTCCCCCTAAACTTTTTAAAAAATAATAAATAAAAACATAATAAATAAAATTTTAAAATAATAAAAAAAAAACTTTTTTAAAAATAATTAAAATAAAAAATAAATAATTTTCCCAAAATTTTAATAAACAATTTTAAAAAAATAAATTAAATAAATAATTTTAACCCAAATTTTAATAAAATAAATCAAACTTTAATAAAATAAAGAAATAAAAAAAATTTTAAAAAAATAACAAAAAATAAACTCAAAATTTTTAATAAAATAATTTAAATAATTAAACAATAAAAAAAAATTTTATAAATAATTAAAAATAAAAAAAATTAAAATAATAAACTTAAAAATTTTCCCCCCCAAAAATAAAATCAATTTTAAATAAATAAATTAAATAAATAAATTTTTAAAAAAATAAAAAATTTTAAAAAAATTTTAATAAAAATTTTTAATAAAAATTTTAATAAATAATTAAATTTAATAAAATAACTAAATTTTAATAAAAATTTTAATAAATTTTTAAAAAAATTTTAAAAAATTTTTAAAAAAAATTTTTAAAAAAATAATTAATAAAAAATAAAATAAATAATAAATTTTTAAAAAATTTTTAAAAAATTTTAATAAAATACCCAAAAAATAATTAATAAAAAATTTAATAAATAATTTAAAAAATCAAAACTTAACCAATAAATTTTAAAAAATTTTTAATTAAATGAATTTTTTTTTAATAAAAATTATAAAATAACCCCCAACAAAAAAAATAAAAAAACTAAATTTAAATACCCCCTCAAATTTTTTAATAAATAATTTTTTTTACCCTCAAATTTTAAATAAAAAATAAATAAATTTTAATAAATAAAAAAAAATTAAAATCCCCCCCCAAATACCCCAAAAATTAAAAAAAATAGTAAATAATAATAAATAAAATAAATAAATAAAAAATAAAAAATAAAAAAATAATTTTTTTGTAAATAAATAATAAATAATTAATTAAAAAAATAAAAAGAAAACGTTAAAAAAATAAATAAATAAATAAAAAATTTTAATAAAAATTTTAATAAACTAAAAAAAATTTTAAAAAAATTTTAATAAATAATTAAACCCAAATAACCCCTTTTTAAAAAATAACTCAAACTTATAAATTAAAAATAAAAAAAATATTAATACCCTTAAATAAATAAATAACAAAATAAAAAATTAAAAAAATTTTAATAAAATAAAAAATAAAAAATAATTAATAACCCCCCCAAATATAACAAAATAATTAAAATAAAAATACCCCAAAATAAAAAATTTTAATTAAAATTTTAAAAAAAATTTTTAAAAAATTTCCCCAAAAAACTAAAAAATAAAAAATTTTTAAAAAAATAACAAAATAAAAAATTAGTAAATACCCAAAATAAAAAATTTTTTAAAAAATAAATAATTTTAATAAAATAAACAACGCTTTTTAAAAAATTAAAAAAAAAAATAAAAATTATATAAAAAATTTATACCAAAACTACCCAAAAATAAAAAATAAAAACACTACCCACCAACACACCCCCCAAACCCCACCCACCAACACACCCACACAACATACCCCCCAAAATCAACCAACCCCACTCAACACTCCCCCCAAAAACCCCCCAAACAACCCACTCAACACTACCCCCAACACTACCACAACACTACCCACACAACACTACCCACCAACACTACCCACACAAACACTACCCACCAACACTACCCACACACCACTACCCACTCAACACAAACCCCACTCAACACTACCCACTCAACACTACCCACCCACACTACCCACAACACTACCCACTCAACACAAAACTACCCACACAACACTACCAACTCAACACTACCCACTCAACACTACCCACCAACACTACCCACTAAACACTACCCACTCAACACTACCCACACAACACTACCCACTACACAACACTACCCACACAACATACCACACAACATACCCACTCAACACTACCCACTCAACACTACCCACTCAACACTACCCACTCAACACTACCCACTCAAATAACCACACACCCGAAAACTATCCCACACAACAACCATCAACACCCACCCACTACCACACACTACCCACACAACACTACCCACTCAACACTACCCACACAACACTACCCACACAACACTACCATCAACATACCACAACACTACCCACTCAACACTACCCACACAAAAACACCCACTCAAACACAAACCCACTCAACATACCCACTCAAACACTACCCACAAAAAAACTAACCACACCCACAACCCAACCCTACCCACACACCAAAAACTACCCACCACACTACCCCTCAACACTACCCCACTCAACACTACCCACACAACACTACCCACCCCAACACTACCCACTCAACACTACCCACTCAACACTACCCACACAAACACTACCCACACAACACTCCCCACCAACACTACCCACACAACACTACCCACACAACACTACCCACTCAACACTACCCACACAACACTACCCACACAACACTACCCACACAACACTACCCACTCAACACTACCCACACAACACTACCCACACAACACTACCCAACACAAAAACTACCCACACAACACTACCCACACAACACTACCCACCACAACACTACCACACAACACTACCCACACAACACTACCCACTCAACACTACCCACACCACACTACCCACACAACACTACCCACACAACCTCCCACTCAACATACCCACTCAACCTCCCCACACCACATACCCACACAACCTACCCCCACAACACTACCCACTAAACACTACCCCACACAACACACCCAACAACACTACCCACACAACACACCCCACAACACTCCCCCACACAACACTACCCAAAACAACACTACCCACAACAACACTACCCACACAACACTACCCACTAAACACTACCCCCCACCACACTACCCACACAACACTACCCACACAACACTACCCATCAACACTCAGCTTATGTCTCCTTACACCAAAAATACTGTGATATATATAAATATAATAATTAGACATGAGATTTAAAAGTTAATATGGGCTGGAGGGATTAAGTTACTTTACGGGAATTTGACATAGCAAGTAACAAAAGGTATTTGGGCATAAAATTACGTTAATTTAAATGTAATGATAATTATTAAAGACGAGACAGAGCGTCAGTAATTACATTTACAATGACCACTTATGTGTTTTATACTAAATAGAATAAGGTTGGATTCTGAGAGCCCACCTCATGATCCTAGCATTCTTACTCTTCATAGTATTTAATATAAGTGAGTGGATTGTGGTCAGAAAAAACGTTAATTTTAAATGGGGAAGTGCCCAAATACACGTCAAAATGTTCCAAGGACACCACAAGAGCTAGAGCCTCTTTCTCAATAGTGGCATAATTTTTCTGGTGTCGTTTAAGCTTAGATGAATAGTAACATATAGGTTTGGAGAATATCAGGGGATGTTGACTGCATAGCCACTCGCATCTATGTGTAAAAAGAAGGGAAGATTGAAATTAGGACTCAACACTGGAGCAGAGGAAAGCAAATGCTTCAACCTTTTGAACAAATCTGAACAATGTCTAGTCCAGATGAACTGAACTTTGCTACTAGAGAACATAGTGAGAGGTGTAGGTGGAGGAGTGTGTGCTGGCTTGACTGTCACTTGACACACGTGGCAACGTCGCACATGATCAGCTACTGTTTCCCTCATTTTAGGCCAAGTAAAATGTTTTGCCAGTTTACCGAGTGTCTTCTTGACACCCAAATGTCCTCCTATGGGACTATTGTGAGCAAAATCAATGGCTTGCTCACGAAATGTAACTGGTAACACTAGTCCTAGAGGGACTAGTACCGAACTTGCACACGAAAATCACTCACTACGAAAGCAAAAGACTTGGCAGACAATGCAACATCCCCCCAATGAAAAGCAGGGGTGTCACTAGCACGTTAAGAGACCATACAATAAGTGTCAGGGGCCCGGAAATGTTCAAAATGCCTCCCAGCACACATAAGGGGGATTCCAAACAGACCCCTGGCAGTATTTAAGCTGGCACTGGACAAGCACCTAAAGTCAGTTCCTGAATCAGCCGGGCTGTGGCTCGTACGTTGGTTTGCGTGCAGCCCGCAGCAACAGCCTGGTTGATCAGGCTCTGATCCACCAGGAGGCCTGGTCACCGACCGGGCCGCGGGGGGCGTTGACCCCCGGAAACTCTCTCCAGGTTTAAAATCCAGGTAAAACTAGATGCTTGACTGTGGTGGAAACACTGTCAGCTGACAACTTACATGCATTTTTCTCCAACAGTACACCGTTACTATAATAGTAACAATTATCGAGATCCTTTGCTGACTCTCAGTAACTGCTATATCTCTTAGTCTTTCCCGTGACTAATCAACAAACTGATCCTTGATTAAAAACATAATTGAGTAAGAAATTTAACGTAAGTTGTGTCTTTGATAGGTTGATGACCGGGGGGAGTCAGTGTTATAAGTAAGTTTATTCAGGTATACACAAATACAGTTACATAGAATTATCATAACATAGCAGCATATGTGTAGAGAACCTGGGATAACCTGGGATAACCTGGGATAACCTGGGATAACCTGGGATAACCTGGGATAACCTGGGATAACCTGGGATAACCTGGGATAACCCAAAAAAGTCAGACAGAGTGACTTATTTCCATTGTGGTCCTTTTACTCTATATTATATATAAAGGTTAATTATATTTTCTTATTATTCTTCATGAATGATAACATCTTATTATCATACTAAAAAGACTATCTACTACACGAGGGTCATTAAGACTATCTACAATACGAGGGTCATTACTAGGAATAAGGTAAAAAAATTTACACGTTATGTAGTAAAAAAAAATAGAAAATCATCCCCTCCCTTTCTGTAGCTACATTCATCAGACACCTTATTGGCAGTCTTCTTGAACTTTGGGTTTCACGCTATGACTGGGCTTTGACATGTGCGGGGTAGTCTGTTCCATTTCCTTATTGCTGTACATTAAAAGGTGTTGAAGCCTGGCCAATGATGTGGGTACTAAAAGTTGTGCTCTCTCCCCTAGTACTATGATTGCTTTGGGTTCCCAACCTTGACAACAATTTGACAGCAAGATATTTCTGGACACTGTTGTGTAGCAATTTTATAAACATGATTTATCTTCAGTGTTTTACTCGTCTTCAACATTCAGCTATCCAACTGCTGTAACTTCATCATGGCCTACATGTCTCTTTATGTTCCCAGCCCCAGGATGAATCTTACGATTTTGTTCTGGGTGATTTGCAGTCTATCTTTCAGTTTTTTTGTCAAGCAGAGTTACAAGAAGGCAAGCGTAATCCATATGGCATTGTATAAGGGCTGGGACATAGGGTCCTCTCCTGCGAGCCTCAGTAGGTAGACACTGTGCTTGTCTATTCAGGAACTTCAGTGTGGCATTCGCTTTCTCACTACACTGTTCCATATTCAATTTCTCTGACACATTTGTTCGCATCGCTATTGGGACGTGCGGGACGGGCTGCGCAGTAGCTCCCACTTCCTGGTTTCTGCGCAGTTTTCCACTGATCAAAACATGGGGATTACACCGGCAGGAGGGATTAACACAGTCTTGCATTGAGCTGTTAGGGGGTTCTTGAGCCCTGCTACGATGAACGTACTTTCGTCCTGCAATTATTAGGGACTATATGGCATCCCTAACGAGGGAACTGTATGATGGTGTTGCCCTTAAACGGGATGAAAAAGGTATTTGTGAGTTTTGAGGGCCAGTTTCTACAGCAGTGTGGTGGAGGAGTACCAGGAACGTTGAATGTGCCTAAACTCGACGATGGATGTGTGTAATGCTGAGTGTCTTACTTACTATAACGTGGGTACGGGTTGAGAAATGTACCCTTTGAGGCGACCAAGTTTGGTATAGAGGACGTTTTCAGCAACTACGGAGTTCATTCATGAGGCTAGAGGAGGGGTTTATGGCGGGATGGACCATATGGGGCTCCCGGAAGGTTCATACAACATCAAGATGACATTAAAGAAGCCTATACCTTCGTATGTTGATGTTGACGGCAACAGAACTCAGTGTATATGTACTTATGCGGGACACAGGAGTAGGCGTGTCGTCTTTGCAATCTTATGAACAGATAGCGGCACACAATGTGCACGTAGAGTTGCCCAGGGGGTTGCCAGCTCCGGTGGAGGAAGGTCCAGCAGACAAGTGTGGTGGCGACGGCCGAAAACTGGGATCCTCTATGGAGTGAGGAGGTGGAGAGCAAGAGGAGGGAGAACAGATGGGGACGTGTGTCACACTCCCGGTGGAGGATGAGGATCCTCCTCCAAAGCCTGTGGTGGTGACGGAAGTGGCGGAGTCGACACAGGAAGTTGTCCTTGGAGTCTGTGTCCTGGAATTCTTGGAGGAGACTTTAGTAGGATGGAGGACATGGATGGACGGACCAGTGATAGGCAAGCGATTGCAAGGGCTCCTGAGTGAGAAGAAGGGAGTAACAGGGAATAGTGGGACTGGATACACTTTTGTGGTGGCAGAGGTACACAGGGAGGGATGAACCCTGAGGAAGGAAGAGATGGCTTTGGGGCTGCTCTAGGAAGCGGCCAGCGGGGGGTGGGGTAGGGTTGACTGAATTAGCGCGTTTTTTAAAACACCTGGGGCAAAGACCCAGGTGAAGCTTGGCAGACGCGAGCGGTACGAAAATCCTCCCAGGGGGGGGGGGAGGAGGCTCAGGGAAATCAGGGGGGGGAGGGGACAGGGGGGGGTTAAGGGTAGGGGCGGTCTATTAAAAAGAGTAGTAAGGAAGTGTGAGCAGCTTGAAGGGAAGAGTATGAGCAAGCCCACAGCGGCACAGAGGTAAGCCGCATTTCCTTTGACCCATTCAGGAGTGTGTAACAATAAAATGCTAATGGCCTCAAGGACTGAAGTAAAAAGGGTTATTGGTTGGAGTGGTTCATCAAAAGGTTTATGACGTGGATGTTTGTTTCCTACAGGAGCATAACCATAAGTCAGGTAGTGAGTTGCGATTGAGAGGATATAAGTTGTTTGTAAGCATGGCAATGCTTTTAAAGGGAGAAGTGGCTGTTTTAGTAAAGGAGACCAGTCCATTGCGAGTCATGGGGTGGGAGGAGGGGGGAGGGGGAGGGTTGTTCGGGTGGATGGGTGGTGGGGGGAGAGCAGGGTATGTTTTGTGGGAGTTTATGTGCCCGCGATTGGTAACGTGAGGATAAAAACAGACTTTGTTCGGGACGTATTGTTATACTATCTCAGGGGTTTACCTGCTATCGCGATAATTGGAGGTGATTGGAATTGTGTGATTAGGCATGCAGACGTCAAACCTAGGGGGGCGGGGTGCGTGTTGGGTGTCTTACGGGATGCATTGCGTGATGTCGGGGTCGTAGATGTGGTCGGCAGGGGGGGTATCAGGTCGAGCACACCTATGTACAGGGGAGTTATGAGGCAAGGTTGGATAGGATTTATGTGAGGCAAGGGATAGGAGTGGAGAGGGTTAGAACAGTAGACGTGGGTTTATCTGACCACAGAGCAGTGTTGGCTGACGTTCGGGTGGATGATATTCCGAGAATATATCAGAGTTATTGGAAATTAAATGTGAGGCTTTCACAGGAGGAAGATCAAGGTTGGTCCTTTCAGACATGGTGGAAAGGGTTTTGGGAGGCTAGGGATGAGGAGGTGGATTTGCTAGATTGGTGGGAGTTGCAGGCAAAGGTGCAGATTGCAGGATTTTTTAAGAAGAGGGGCAGGGAACGGGCACGCTGGAGGTTTGGACTGCAGAATTATTTAGAGGGTCAGTTGAATGATTGTTATGGGGGGGTAGGGAAGGTGTGGGAGGAGTTATGGGGGAACTTAGAAGTCGTTTAGTGGAGATGCATAATGAACGTTTTGATGCACTCAGGGTCAGGGCAGGATTGGAGGACGTACTAAAAGGTGATAAGCCAACCGGATATGTACTCCGAAAATTCAAGTACAGACAGTTGAGGAATACCGTGGCACATATTGTCATGGAGGGAGGGGGAGGGTTATGTGCAGGGACAGGGTCTCTCTGACACAGATTGTATCAGTAGGTATACTGATTGATAAATTAGACACATGTGCAACTCTTGGGTATCTTTATTGAGGAAACGTTTCGCCACACAGTGGCTTCATCAGTCCATACAAAGGAGAAACTTGAAGAACAGGAGGAGAATGAGGTAATCAGTCCCTCAACCTTGAGTCGATGTGGTCAGTCCATCAATCTTGAATAGAATACGGCATACGTGCTGAGAAGGAGCTTATAAACCGTTGGCAGGAGAGGTGCAGCAGTCATAGGTCGTGTAACATTTGTTCAATGTTGAAGTAGGTCGTGCCCAAGAATTAGGCAAGCGAAGAATTCCCTGATTACCTCATTCTCCTCCTGTTCTTCAAGTTTCTCCTTTGTATGGACTGATGAAGCCACTGTGTGGCGAAACGTTTCCTCAATAAAGATACCCAAGAGTTGCACATGTGTCTAATTTATCAACATGTCGGTTCTCTGAACCATTCATCTACAAAAGGTATACTGATTATTGGTTTACGGAGAAATGGAAGAGAAGGGGAGGGGTGGTTGGGTTAGAAACATTTAGAGCTATAGGGGTTCATCAGGGTTTGGGGCAGGGGGATCGGGAAATGTTGGAGGGAGGCATTATGGGGGCAGAGGTTGGGGAGGTGGTGAATGGGTTGAATCAGGGGAAGGCACCGGGAATAGATGGGTTATCTAATGATTTTTACAGAGCACATTGGGAGGATATGAGGGAGTGCCTAGTGGCGGTTCTGAATTATATGTTGAAACGTGGTAGGATGGCGCAAACACAGAGAACTGGGGTTGTTGTTTTGGTGCCAAAGAAGGGGGGGGAGGAGAAGGGTTTGGGAGATTATCGTCCGTTGTCGTTAATGTGTACGGATTACAAAATTTTTGCGAAGGTATTGGGTAACAGGTTAAAGAAGGTAATTGGGAATAGCATACATGAGGGGCAGTATGGGATACCGGGACGGACTATGAAGAATGGGCACAGTGGGATAAGGGATTTTATAGAGAACTGCCAGGGAGGGGGCGTCCTTGGCTTGGATTGGGCTCAGGCCTATGACTGCATGAAGAGGGACTTTTTGTGGGGATGTTTGGAGAAATTGGGTTTTGGAGGGGGGGTAGTGAGGTGGGTGTGCAGGTGGGTGGGCAGGTCCCTCTCAAACCCATGGTTTGAGAGGGACCTGCCCTCCCAAAGCAACCTACGTCTCACCTCCTGGCACTATATAAGGCCCCATTCTGTCACTTCAACTTCATATTGTTTCAGACAATGGAACAATGCTCTTCTCCAGACTGAGGGACTGACCACCTCAAAACTTTAAGGGTGACGGACTGATTACATCGTCTTCAAGTATCTTCTGCTTCTATCAACTTTTCTGTACTCGACTGAAGAAGCCTACTGTGTAGGCGAAACGTTTCGAAATAAAGATACCTAACTGTTGCATATGTGTCTTACCTAACAGGGTGCAGGTTAATGGAAAGCTGGGGGGGGGGCGGTGATGATGGAACAGGGATTAAGGCAGGGTTGCCCTCTGTCGCAGTTGCTCTTTGCATGTGTGCAACATCCTTTCTTTGAGGCTGTGGAGGAGGAATTGCAGGGGGTAGGGGGGGAAGCATGGGGGGAATAGTAGGTTATGTGGATGACACAACTGTGTTAGTTACGAGTGGGGAGGCTTTAAGAAGGGTGGGAGAGGTGATAAGAGTTTTGGGAAG